>JARYGA010009874.1:0-28326 GCA_030545235.1 Helianthus tuberosus | reverse complement strand
AAAAAGGCGTAAGGTTCACAATGGTGTAAAATTAAAATGGGATATACCGGGCTAGGATTCGAGTTACTGGAACAAGGGCCAAACCAACCACCCAAGAATGGAATCGTCGAGCGAAAACACTTGACAACCTCCTAGAAGCAGCTTTTCTTGCCACCAGACCTTTCTCTATCAATTAGGAATCTGATGCCGTCACTAAACACATTCCTTATATTGTAGCCATTTGTTGACTGTTTTTTTTTGGTGTCTAATCTGCATATATATCACCATTGCCCTTGATTTTCTTGACTGTATATCTCTTAAATATCAACATATACACGTGTGATTTAGTTTACGAAGATTTTTCAATGCCGAGAACCTCGATCAGAGAGTAAAAAAGGCGTAAGGTTCACAATGGTGTAAAATTAAAATGGGATATACCGGGCTAGGATTCGAGTTACAGGAACAAGGGCCAAACCAACCACCCAAGAATGGAATCGTCGAGCGAAAACACTTGACAACCTCCTAGAAGCAGCTTTTCTTGCCAACAGACCTTTCCCCATCAATTAGGAATCTGATTCCGTCACTAAACACATTCCTTAAATTGTAGCCATTTGTTGAGTGTTTTTTTGGTGTCTAATCCGCATATATATCACCATTGCCCTTGATTTTCTTGACTGTATATCTCTTAAGTATCAACATATACACGTGTGATTTAGTTTACGAAGATTTTTCAATGCCGAGAACCTCGATCAGAGAGTAAAAAAGACGTAAGGTTCACAATGGTGTAAAATTAAAATGGGATATACCGGGCTAGGATTCGAGTTACAGGAACAAGGGCAAAACCAACCACCCAAGAATGGAATCGTCGAGCGAAAACACTTGACAACCTCCTAGAAGCAGCTTTTCTTACCACCAGACCTTTCTCCATCAATTAGGAATCTGATACCGTCACTAAACACATTCCTTAAATTGTAGCCATTTGTTGAGTGTTTTTTTTGGTGTCTAATCCGCATATATATCACCATTACCCTTGATTTTCTTGACTATATATCTCTTAAATATCAACATATACACGTGTGATTTAGTGTACGATGATTTTTCAATGCCGAGAACCTCGATCAGAGAGTAAAAAAGGCGTAAGTTTCACAATGGTGTAAAATTAAAATGGGATATACCGGGGTAGGATTCGAGTTACAGGAACAAGGGCCAAACCAACCACCCAAGAATGGAATCGTCGAGCGAAAACACTTGACAACCTCCTAGAAGCAGCTTTTCTTACCACCAGACCTTTCTCCATCAATTAGGAATCTGATGCCGTCACTAAACACATTCCTTAAATTGTAGCCATTTGTTGAGTGTTTTTTTGGTGTCTAATCCTCATATATATCACCATTGCCCTTGATTTTCTTGACTGTATATCTCTTAAATGTCAACATATACACGTGTGGTTTAGTTTACGAAGATTTTTCAATGCCGAGAACCTCGATCAGAGAGTAAAAAAGACGTAAGGTTCACAATGGTGTAAAATTAAAATGGGATATACCGGGCTAAGATTCGAGTTAAAGGAACAAGGGCCAAACCAACCACCCAAGAATGGAATCGTCGAGCGAAAACACTTGACAACTTCCTAGAAGCAGCTTTTCTTACCACCAGACCTTTCTCCATCAATTAGGAATCTGATGCCGTCACTAAACACATTCCTTAAATTGTAGCCATTTGTTGAGTGTTTTTTTTTTTGGTGTCTAATCCGCATATATATCACTGTTTTGGTCAAAAATTACCGAAGTAATTAAGTGATCAAATTAGTTAAGTGAGGTAGTGTGCTAGAAATGAGTGTCGAAAATATGTTAATCAAGTTAATTTGTAAAAACAGTTTCAGGATACGGCTCAGTATATAGAGCTGTATCTATGATCAAACAATGAGCAAAAGTAAAGTAAACGACACGGGATGTACGAGGAAAGCCCTTGATCAATCTAGATCGCCGGCATAAAACCTCGGGAGCTGACAATAGCAGCTGCCTAGTTCTTCTATTGCTTCAAAAATCAGGATACAGTGCAAGATGTGGTACGGATCGACTAAGTGTTACAACGAAACTTGAATACAAGTGTGGTGTTTGCTATGAGCTAGAGAGTGTAAGTGTATGAGAGTGTTAGTGAAAAATCGTGTGTTCTAAGCTGATCCGCCCCCATCTATTTATAGTAAAGATAAAATAACAAACTAGCCTAAACTTGCGAGATCCGCCGAATATTCCTTCTTCAAACGTTGTAGACCTGGTCTTTCGGGCTCAACGTCTCTTCCTCAACAAATTCGTCCGAGTCTTAAGGAGAAGAAGTCCTCTCGACCGTTAGCAAGTCTCAGCCCTTAACCTGCACGTGGTTAAATCAATAAGCCTCAGGATATCGTCCAAGATGTTAGCAATATCCTCTTCCAGCATCCTGGTCACAAATGAACAAACATAGGCAGGATATTGGTCAGGATATATACGTTAAGAAAATGACCCCTAACAATTGTCCCCAAATATATCGGTTGGGATACCAATCCAACGGATATATTTCAAAAATCTTATCCCACAACTCAAGGCATTTAAAACGAAGCGACGGTCAAGATCACATCGTAACTTCCAACGCGTTTTTTACTCAATGGAGATTCACGATGCCCCTATATCTTCTCTTTTCTTGTTTGAAAAGCAAATATCTTCAACAGACCCTTCAGGTAATTCTCCATTTCTGATTTTCTTCCTGTCAATTTACTTCATCTTTCTAGCAATGGCCGCCGAGACCTTCACCCAGCAGAATCTTCTTAAAAATCCCGAGAAGGAGATCTGCGCTTTTGACAACGCAGACATTGCAGCTTTAAGAGCCTCCGGCGCTTTCCCCGACAGCACAGTCTTTAGGCCATTCGATCGGTCAATCCGATCAGATGTTTCTTCTACCGAATGGATCTGTTTTCCAGCATATCCTTTTTCATTAGGTCTTCGATACCCTTTTCCTGAATTCATGATGCAATTCTTTCGTATTACTGGCATCTCTTTTGCTCAAACCATGCCCATGGTTTGGAGAGTACTAATTGTACTCAACCAAATCAAAAACCTCCATTGCTCTGACCTCTGCATCGAGGATTTACCTATTGCTTATCGCCTCCGATCCCACGGCTCTAGCCGGTTCTTGCTTTTTTCAACCTCTAGCAAACCCCTGATTCTCAAAGCCACCAAAAACGAAGACGGATGGCAACGCAAATTCTTCTTTGTCAAACGAGATTCCATTGCTGAGGGTGCCAACCTTCCGGTGGAGTGGTTAACCACCGGTAGGATCATAAATATCCTCATAGACGATTTGATTGTTATCCTCTATTAATATTCTTCTTTCTGATCTTTATGCAGTGAACTTCAAGGAAGTTGCTCCTCCTACCGCTGAGTCAGAAGAGAGAATCAATACCGTTTACCGGTTACCTGCAATAGACAGGACTTTTACCACACACGTCCCGAGTTCAAGTCAGTACTCATCATCCGAGATGTCTGGTAAGAATTTCTTTCAAAATAATTAGTCAAAATAATATAATGATAAAGAGTAAAACTTTTCCCTTTACGTAGCACCAGCTAAGATCCCTGAAGTCTTTGATCTTGACGAACTGGATAGCTATTCTGACCAGATCCAGGTCAAGAAAGAACCTGGCTCCAAGACCACTGCTACATCCAAACCCAGCAGCTCCAAAGCCATCATCATTCCTAAACCTTCACCGGCTACCAAGCCCCGGAGTTCAAATTCCCGCAAAAGGAAAGAACCCGATTCCCCTGTCATTTCTGACACCTTTCCTTATGAAAAGCACGGGTTCATTGAAGCCAGTGGTTTTATGACTTCTTTTCTTAACCAGGTTAGTATCTTCATATCATATCCTGCAATTTAGACTATTTTTAAAGATTTAATAATATTAATCCCTGTCCTCTTACCTTTGTAGGGTCTTGAGCGTTTGGTTCACTTATATCAAGAATCCTGCAAGCTTAACAAGACACTTGAATCTAAGCTAAAGGAAGCAGAAATCACAATCTCTGACCAAGGTATGATCGCGGCCGCCAAGTCTCGTCATTACGAGGAGAAATACAAAGCTATGGCCCAAGAACACCAAGTTGCTCTCAACAAAGCTACTCTCCAAGCCCAGGCCGATCTGGAAGCTGCCCATGTGCAGTACGAACGGGATATGGTCAGTTACCGAGAAAGCCTCAAAAGTTCCGTCGTCATTTCTCTTCTCCAGGCTAGGCTGAAGATGGCTCACGAAGCTAAAACATTAGGCTTCGAATGCCCTTCTTGGGACGTTGGTGCTTGGGAGACCAAGCTGAAGAATCTTGGCGGTACCTCTTCCAAATCAACTGTCGATGAACCTTCTAAAGCAGTTGAAAAGGCAATCGATACTGACAAGGATGCTGAGGCGGATCCCAAGATGGATGTTGCTGAAACCGCTATGGACCAAGAGGGCACTACCCCCTAGAGCTTATTTTCATTCGAACAATTTTATGTCTTTAAACAATTTGATAACCGAAGGCGGATGGGTCCTGAGTTTCAGGATGAAACCTTCAGTTATCAACCAGTATTGATTGCTATAAGAATAATTTCATCTTTTGACTTATTTTCTGTTACCTTGTATTAATTTGCATTACTTAGTGTGAGTCTTATTTTTGTAAAGGTTTTGTATTGGTATCTTATAAAACATCCTAATCAGTATGCTCATCAACATACTGCAAAAGCCTTTTATTAGATAGATCTTCCAAACATTCCTTCAACTTTGTAAAAATTTCTTTAGAAAGTAAAAAATAGTTTATCTTTTCAAAACCAAGTTTTGATAATATTTAAATGATCAAAGTTTCAAACCAATACTAGTTTCAAACATCCTAATCAAATATCCTTAAAAGGACTTTGAGGATATATATATCAGGATACTTAACATAATGTCACCAAAAACCTAAACGAGGCTTATAAAGGAAAGATCATACCAGAAATAGGACATAAACCTATTACCAAACTTCAATCCCTTTGCAACTTTTCCAGTGAAGATGTCCCCTGTGCAAGGTACTTAGTGCATTAGTCGCAAACTTCATCCTTTTAGCTTTACACCACCACCTTGGAGGGAATGTCCCCTGTATACGATGCCTTCAAGTATCTTAGAAATCTACTTAATGTCAGTTTCTATTGCATAAGAGATTTTTTTACATCCCAAGGGTAAAACCCAAGGATGTACTGGAGATAAATCCCTTGTATCCTGGGGAAAATCCCAATTTTTCATGCGCTACAGGCGGGAGTGTATAAACTCCAAGACTTAGAAAGGTGAAAACCTTTAAACCTTAGAGAGTATGAAAATACCCTTTCGTGAGAGAGGGTGATCAATCCTCATATACCTTTAGGATTCAGGATATAGCCAACAGTAACGAAATTGTCAGCCACTTTTACATGGACTGGTCCCGCCACCTTGAACTATCCCTGAATAACTTGCGCTCCAGGCGGGGTGTTTAAACCCAATTCGGAAGAAAGGTGAATACCTTTAAACCTGTAAAGGGATCAGTATCCCTTAAACGTGAGAGAGGGGGCCAATCCTCTAATCTTCTGAGTTATCCTGAGTACATATCCTGGAGCTATATCCTGAAACATATCTTGCAAAGCAATTGTAAACTAAGGTGGGTGTTAGCTTGGCTAACACCCCTCCGATGCTTAAGTCAGTATTGGGTTGCAAATAACAAATTAAACCAAACATATTTAAAAAAGATAGAATTCATACCATTCTGAGCTAGAAATTAAATTCTAAACTCACTTGAAATAGAGCTTAAGGTGTATGGCATTCCAAGATCTCGGTAGCATATCCCCTTCCATATTCTTGAGTATATATGCTCCTTTCCCTGCTTCTGATTCAACTTCATATGGTCCTTCCCATTTTGGAGCTAGCTTGCCATCGGCAGGATTAGTAGTATTCTGAAAAGCCTTTCTTAACACCCAATCTCCAACCTTAAATCTACTGGTCCTAATATTCTTGTTATATGCTCTGGATATTCTTTGTTGATATGCTGCCATCCTTAGCCTAGCTGCATCCCTTTTTTCATCTATAGTATCCAAATCCTGACTCAAGGCTTCAGGATTCTGTTCAGGATCCCGTAGGGTAGATCTTCGAGCATATTCTGCGGCATCTTTTCTCATGGTCGGCCAGTAATATCCTGTCCTTAACACTTTTGAGAATAACGACCTGCCCCCAGTATGGTTACCACAATCCCCTTCATGTATATCCTGAAGTACCTCTTTGGCTTCAGGATCCTCCAAGCACCTCAAATATGGTCCTGCAAGAGATTTCTTGTATAAAACATTATTTATAATAGTGAATCGTGATACCTTCATCCTAAATGCCTTAGGATTTTCGTCTCTAGGGATATGTCCTTCCTTGAGATATCTTATGATTGGAGCCATCCAGGATTCAGGATCCTCCTCAGGATACTCTGCTCCAGGATCCTGAATACCAGCTACTTCCTTATCCTGAGGATTCGTTGCAGGATATAAGACATGTAATATTGGTATTTGCGTCCCTTCAGGTATCTTGATCGATGATCCCAAATTTGCTAAGGCATCCGCTTCAGCATTATCCTCCCTTGGTACCTGTTTAAGTACAAAAACATCGAAATATCCTGCTAATTTTTTGAGAATATCGAGATATTCGATTAATCTCTCACCCTTAACTGCATAGGATCCATTAAAATGGTTAGTAATTAACAAAGAGTCAACATATACTTGCAAATTTTTGATACTCATGCTCTTAGCCAACTCTAATCCTGCAATTAATGCCTCATACTCTGCTTCATTATTAGTAGCAGGAAATTCACACCTAATAGCCTGGGGTAATATGTCCCCCTGTGGCGATTTTAGTAGTATTCCTAATCCTACTCCTCTTACATTAGATGCACCATCAGTATATAATGTCCATGATCCTGAGGATTCTCCTAGCTGTTGAACTTCTAGATCAACCTCGTCCTGAATGTCACTACTAAAATCAGCCACAAAGTCAGCTAAAGCCTGAGACTTTATGGCATTCCTAGGTTCGTATACTAAATCATAAGCACTCAACTTTACTGACCACTTGGCCATCCTGCCTGACATCTCTGGTTTCCTAAGCACATTTTTGATAGGATAATTTGTTTTAACATGTATCCTATGTGTCTCGAAATAATGCCTAAGTTTCGTTGATGCCATAATTAATGCTAGTATCAATTTTTCTAAATGAGAATACCTAGTTTCAGCATCTAACAAACTTTTACTAACATAATAAACAGGATACTGCTGACCTTCATGGTCTTTTATAAGAACGGCACTTACAGCATTCCCTGATACAGCAAGGTACAGGGATAGTGGTTCACCATTTTCCGGCTTCATCAATAGAGGTGCGGTTGAGAGATACCGTTTCAAATCCTGCAGGGCTGCTTCATGCTTTTCCCCCCATTCGAATCTTTTGTTCTTCTTTAGGATATCATAGAAGTCTTTGCATTTCTCTGAGGATCTTGAGATAAATCTGTTTAGAGCTGCTACTCGGCCTGTTAATCTTTGTACGTCCTTCATATTCGAGGGTGATTTTATATCCAGGATAGCTTTAATCTGCTCTGGGCTTGCCTCTATCCCCCTTTTCGTCACCATATACCCAAGAAATTTTCCTGCCCCCACTCCGAAATGGCATTTAGCAGGATTCAGCTTCATGTTGTATTGATCCAGGATATCAAACACTCCCTTGATATCCTGGAGGTGATCGTCAGTCTTTTTAGATTTTACCACCATATCATCGATATATACTTCCATGGTGTCCCCCAGTTTGTCTTTGAACATCATGTTTACCAATCTTTGGTATGTTGCACCTGCATTCTTCAAACCAAAAGGCATAGCTGTATAACAATAAATACCTGTTGGTGTCATGAAGGCAGTATCCTCCTAGTCAGAAGGCTCCATTTGGATCTGTTGAAATCCTGAGGATGCATCCATAAAAGTCAGCATTTCATGCCCGGCAGTGGCATCTACCATTGCATCAATGTGGGGAAGAGGAAATGGGTCTTTAGGACAAGCTTTGTTCAAGTCTGTGTAGTCTACACAAACTCTCCATTTCCCATTCTTCTTCTGTACTACAACCACGTTTGCTAGCCACCTTGGGAACTTAACCTCTCTGATCATTCTGGACTTTAATAATCTTTCAACTTCCTCCTGGATAATCGCGTTCCGCTCAGGAGCAAACTTCCTTCTTTTTTGTTGCACAGGCTTGAATGATTTATCAATTCCAAGCTTGTGAGTGATAATATCTTTGGATATGCCTGTCATATCCTCATGCTTCCATGCAAACGTAGACATCCTGCATTTCAAAAAGTTAATTAATTGTTCTTCAATATCCTGAGGGATATTGGTCCCTACGAGCACCGAAATATCGGGATTATCCTAGTCCAGGATAATTTTCTTCACATCCTGCTCCGGATCCTCCACGATATCCTGGACCCGTGTCTTTAATTGCTATGATGCACTAGGTTTGGTTGAGGATTTCATTGAGGATGAGTAGCATTCTTTCGCCTCCTGCTGATCACTATCCACTTTGACCACTCCCCAAGGGGTAGGTATCTTGATGCATTGGTGATATGTTGATGGTACGGCCTTCATATCGTGAATCCACGGTCTTCCCAGTATGATGTTATAGCAGGATAGAGAATCCATCACACAGAAACGTTGTATCGAATTGACTCCTTCAACGTATACTGGCAACTTTATCTCTCCCACTGTGTTTCTAGCCTCCCCACTGAATCCAACAAGCATGGTAGACATTGAAGTGATATCCATTGGAGATACGTTCAATCTCTTCAGAGTTTCTAGTTGGATTATGTTGACGGAGCTGCCATTATCAACCAGTATCCTGCGCACAAAATGGTTAGCCACATATAATGTTATTACCAGAGCATCATGGTGAGGATCTTGGACAGTATCCCTGTCATCAGCATCAAAAGTGATCACTTTATCAGCTGTGAGGGTAGTCATCCTGACAGGTTTGTCTCCCCTTTCGGCCTTGGATTCCTTTGCATGTCTCTTTGCCGCCGAATACGATGTTCCACAGATGTCGGATCCTCCCGAAATGAAGTTGATTATCTTGGCATCCGCGGGAGGTGATGTTGCTCGTTCAGGATCCTTCTCAGTATCCTGACCCTTATTCTTTCTTCCTAAGAGATCTTTCAGATATCCCTTGCTTAGAAGATAGCTTATTTCTTTCCTCAGAGCAATGCAATCCTCAGTCATATGTCCGAAATCTTCGTGGAAAGCACACCATTTTGACTTATCTTTCCAGTCAGCCTTTTGTTGATTCTTTCGAGGCCATCTAGCCTTGTCTCCTAGACCCTGCATAGCATACATCAATTCAGGAATATTAACAGAAAAGCAATATTCGGACAACTCAGGATACTCTTCAGGATCCTCATCTTCAACAGCGTTCACTCTTTTGTTTTCGTTTCTATTATACGGCTTAGGCCGATATGACTTGAACGAGGATTCTGACTTCCTATTAGTTGACTCATAAGTGTTGGACGAGTTCATCCTTTGTTGCATCTTTCTGTCGTCTTCCAGACGGATATATCTCAAAGCCCTGTTACGAGCTTCGTCGAGATTCCTGCAGGGATTCATTACAAGATCCTGATAAAACTGAGAATCCTTTCGTAATCCCATCTTGAAAGCTTGCACAGCTGTTGCAACATCAAGATGTGGGATATCCAAGGATTCTCGACTGAATTTGTTCACATAATCCCTCAAGGATTCCTGAGGCCCTTGAGTTATCCTGTAAAGATCACTGGTTAGTTTCTCAAAACTCCGACTACAAGAAAATTGACTGTTAAATAAATTAACCAAGTGAGCAAATGAAGTAATTGAGTGAGGAGGAACGTTTGATAGCCATTTTAAGGCCGATCCTGTTAGAGTAGAACCAAATCCCTTGCACAAGCACGCTTCTTTGAGCTCCGGAGGGATAGGGTTAATCTCCATTCTTTCCCTATACTGAGCAATATGCTCCTCAGGATCCGTACTCCCATCATAAAGCTTCATGTTGGGAGTTTGGAATCTCTTTGGGATCTCAGCATCACAGATAGGATATGCAAAACGAGATATCTTGTGGCTGTCTTGAGATACTTTCGGGATCGGCTGGACCACCCCAGGTACACTAGATATCATGTCCTTTAATTTCTGAAGTTCCCTGGTAAGTGCTGATGTTACACCTGTATCCTGCAAAGATCCACCACTGTTAGTAGCATGAGTATTGTTATTATTCGACACGTTACCCGTTGGAGGATTTTGCCCATATCCTCAAGCATATCCTGAGCTCCTCATGGTTGACATCCTAATCGAGGAGGGTATTTCAGGAGTATGATTCTGAGGAAGACTGGGCACGATATTCCGCCTATTATCCTCGGTATATACAGCTGAACTAAAGTTCAACGCTCTGGGGTGTAACGGAGTGACATTGTCCTCAGCAGATCTGCTCGAGCCAGCCTTCAGGAGTTGTATTTCCCTCAAAAGCATTTGGTTTGTTTCCTGTTGCTGCCTCATTTGTTCCTGCACACTTCCAAATAAGGTTACAATTTCATCATTAGAAGCTAAAACGGGAGCAGATCCCTGGACACTCCGAGTTGGGATAACATCTTGAGATTGTGTAGAGGCTGGCATCCTTGGAGGAGGTGGTGGAAGCACCGAACCGGTAGTAGCAGAAGTCATAGCAGACACAGTAGAGGAACTCATGTTTGATCTTGAGGCCATTGTGGATAATGTGGCAAAAAGTTTTGAAAATAGAAAACCAATTAGCGATTTGACAAAAAGTTTTAGTAAAGAGAGCACCACTCGCCCCACGGTGGGCGCCAAATTGTTTTGGTCAAAAATTACCGAAGTAATTAAGTGATCAAATTAGTTAAGTGAGGTAGTGTGCTAGAAATGAGTGTCGAAAATATGTTAATCAAGTTAATTTGTAAAAACAGTTTCAGGATACGGCTCAGTATATAGAGCTGTATCTATGATCAAACAATGAGCAAAAGTAAAGTAAACGACACGGGATGTACGAGGAAAGCCCTTGATCAATCTAGATCGCCGGCATAAAACCTCGGGAGCTGACAATCGCAGCTGCCTAGTTCTTCTATTGCTTCAAAAATCAGGATACAGTGCAAGATGTGGTACGGATCGACTAAGTGTTACAACGAAACTTGAATACAAGTGTGGTGTTTGCTATGAGCTAGAGAGTGTAAGTGTATGAGAGTGTTAGTGAAAAATCGTGTGTTCTAAGCTGATCCGCCCCCATCTATTTATAGTAAAGATAAAATAACAAACTAGCCTAAACTTGCGGGATCCGCCGAATATTCCTTCTTCGAACGTTATAGACCTGGTCTTTCGGGCTCAACGTCTCTTCCTCAACAAATTCGTCCGAGTCTTGAGGAGAAGAAGTCCTCTCGACCGTTAGCAAGTCTCAGCCCTTAACCTGCACGTGGTTAAATCAATAAGCCTCAGGATATCGCCCAAGATGTTAGCAATATCCTCTTCCAGCATCCTGGTCACAAATGAACAAACATAGGCAGGATATTGGTCAGGATATACACGTTAAGAAAATGACCCCTAACAATCAGCATTGCCCTTGATTTTCTTGACTGTATATCTCTTAAATATCAACATATACACGTGTGATTTAGTTTACGAAGATATTTCAATGCCGAGAACCTCGATCAGAGAGTAAAAAAGGCGTAAGGTTCACAATGGTGTAAAATTAAAATGGGATATACCGGGCTAGGATTCGAGTTACAGGAACAAGGGCCAAACCAACCACCCAAGAATGGAATCGTCGAGCGAAAACACTTGACAACCTCCTAGAAGCAGCTTTATTGCCACCAGACCTTTCTCCATCAATTAGGAATCTGATGCCGTCACTAAACACATTCCTTAAATTGTAGACATTTGTTGAGTGTTTTTTTTTGGTGTCTAATCCTCATATATATCACCATTGCCCTTGATTTTCTTTACTGTATATCTCTTAAATGTCAACATATACACGTGTGGTTTAGTTTACGAAGATTTTTCAATGCCGAGAATCTCGATCAGAGAGTAAAAAAGGCGTAAGGTTCACAATGGTGTAAAATTAAAATGGGATATACCGGGCTAGGATTCGAGTTACAGGAACAAGGGCCAAACCAACCACCCAAGAATGGAATCGTCGAGCGAAAACACTTGACAACCTCATAGAAGTAGCTTTTCTTGCCAACAGACCTTTCCCCATCAATTAGGAATCTGATTCCGTCACTAAACACATTCCTTAAATTGTAGCCATTTGTTGAGTGTTTTTTTGGTGTCTAATCCGCATATATATCACCATTGCCCTTGATTTTCTTGACTGTATATCTCTTAAGTATCAACATATACATGTGTGATTTAGTTTACGAAGATTTTTCAATACCGAGAACCTCGATCAGAGAGTAAAAAAGACGTCAGGTTCACAATGGTGTAAAATTAAAATGGGATATACCGGGATAGGATTCGAGTTACAGGAACAAGGGCCAAACCAACCACCCAAGAATGGAATCGTCGAGCGAAAACACTTGACAACCTCCTAGAAGCAGCTTTTCTTACCACCAGACCTTTCTCCATCAATTAGGAATCTGATGCCGTCACTAAACACATTCCTTAAATTGTAGCCATTTGTTGAGTGTTTTTTTGGTGTCTAATCCGCATATATATCACCATTGCCCTTGATTTTCTTGACTGTATATCTCTTAAATATCAACATATACACGTGTGATTTAGTTTACGATGATTTTTCAATGCCGAGAACCTCGATCAGAGAGTAAAAAACGCGTAAGGTTCACAATGGTGTAAAATTAAAATGGGATATACCGGGCTAGGATTCGAGTTACAGGAACAAGGGCCAAACCAACCACCCAAGAATGGAATCGTCGAGCGAAAACACTTGACAACCTCCTAGAAGCAGCTTTTCTTACCACCAGACCTTTCTCCATCAATTAGGAATCTGATGCCGTCACTAAACACATTCCTTAAATTGTAGCCATTTGTTGAGTGTTTTTTTGGTGTCTAATCCGCATATATATCACCATTGCCCTTGATTTTCTTGACTGTATATCTCTTAAATATCAACATATACACGTGTGATTTAGTTTACGATGATTTTTCAATGCCGAGAATCTCGATCAGAGAGTAAAAAAGGCGTAAGGTTCACAATGGTGTAAAATTAAAATGGGATATACCGGGCTAGGATTCGAGTTACAGGAACAAGGGCCAAACCAACCACCCAAGAATGGAATCGTCGAGCGAAAACACTTGACAACCTCCTAGAAGTAGCTTTTCTTGCCAACAGACCTTTCCCCATCAATTAGGAATCTGATGCCGTCACTAAACACATTCCTTAAATTGTAGCCATTTGTTGAGTTTTTTTTTTTGGTGTCTAATCCGCATATATATCACCATTGCCCTTCATTTTCTTGACTGTATATCTCTTAAATGTCAACATATACATGTGTGATTTAGTTTACGAAGATTTTTCAATACCGAGAACCTCGATCAGAGAGTAAAAAAGACGTCAGGTTCACAATAGTGTAAAATTAAAATGGGATATACCGGGCTAGGATTCGAGTTACAGGAACAAGGGCCAAACCAACCACCCAAGAATGGAATCGTCGAGCGAAAACACTTGACAACCTCCTAGAAGCAGCTTTTCTTGCCACCAGACCTTTCTCTATCAATTAGGAATCAGATGCCGTCACTAAACACATTCCTTATATTGTAGCCATTTGTTGAGTGTTTTTTTTTTTGGTGTCTAATCCGCATATATATCACCATTGCCCTTGATTTTCTTGACTGTATATCTCTTAAATATCAACATATACACGTGTGATTTAGTTTACGAAGATTTTTCAATGCCGAGAACCTCGATCAGAGAGTAAAAAAGGCGTAAGGTTCACAATGGTGTAAAATTAAAATGGGATATACCGGGCTAGGATTCGAGTTACAGGAACAAGGGCCAAACCAACCACCCAAGAATGGAATCGTCGAGCGAAAACACTTGACAACCTCCTAGAAGCAGCTTTCTTGCCAACAGACCTTTCCCCATCAATTAGGAATCTGATTCCGTCACTAAACACATTCCTTAAATTGTAGCCATTTGTTGAGTGTTTTTTTGGTGTCTAATCCGCATATATATCACCATTGCCCTTGATTTTCTTGACTGTATATCTCTTAAGTATCAACATATACACGTGTGATTTAGTTTACGAAGATTTTTCAATGCCGAGAACCTCGATCAGAGAGTAAAAAAGGCGTAAGGTTCACAATGGTGTAAAATTAAAATGGGATATACCGGGCTAGGATTCGAGTTACAGGAACAAGGGCCAAACCAACCACCCAAGAATGGAATCGTCGAGCGAAAACACTTGACAACCTCCTAGAAGCAGCTTTTCTTACCACCAGACCTTTCTCCATCAATTAGGAATCTGATGCCGTCACTAAACACATTCCTTAAATTGTAGCCATTTGTTGAGTGTTTTTTTTTGGTGTCTAATCCTCATATATATCACCATTGCCCTTGATTTTCTTGACTGTATATCTCTTAAATATCAACATATACACGTGTGATTTAGTTTACGATGATTTTTCAATGCCGAGAACCTCGATCAGAGAGTAAAAAAGGCGTAAGGTTCACAATGGTGTAAAATTAAAATGGGATATACCGGGCTAGGATTCGAGTTACAGGAACAAGGGCCAAACCAACCACCCAAGAATGGAATCGTCGAGCGAAAACACTTGACAACCTCCTAGAAGCAGCTTTTCTTACCACCAGACCTTTCTCTATCAATTAGGAATCTGATGCCGTCACTAAACACATTCCTTATATTGTAGCCATTTGTTGACTGTTTTTTTTTGGTGTCTAATCCGCATATATATCACCATTGCCCTTGATTTTCTTGACTGTATATCTCTTAAATATCAACATATACACGTGTGATTTAGTTTACGAAGATTTTTCAATGCCGAGAACCTCGATCAGAGAGTAAAAAAGGCGTAAGGTTCACAATGGTGTAAAATTAAAATGGGATATACCGGGCTAGGATTCGAGTTACAGGAACAAGGGCCAAACCAACCACCCAAGAATGGAATCGTCGAGCGAAAACACTTGACAACCTCCTAGAAGCAGCTTTCTTGCCAACAGACCTTTCCCCATCAATTAGGAATCTGATTCCGTCACTAAACACATTCCTTAAATTGTTGCCATTTGTTGAGTGTTTTTTTGGTGTCTAATCCGCATATATATCACCATTGCCCTTGATTTTCTTGACTGTATATCTCTTAAGTATCAACATATACACGTGTGATTTAGTTTACGAAGATTTTTCAATGCCGAGAACCTCGATCAGAGAGTAAAAAAGACGTAAGGTTCACAATGGTGTAAAATAAAAATGGGATATACCGGGCTAGGATTCGAGTTACAGGAACAAGGGCCAAACCAACCACCCAAGAATGGAATCGTCAAGCGAAAACACTTGACAACCTCCTAGAAGCAGCTTTTCTTACCACCAGACCCTTCTCCATCAATTAGGAATCTGATGCCGTCACTAAACACATTCCTTAAATTGTAGCCATTTGTTGAGTGTTTTTTTTTTGGTGTCTAATCCTCATATATATCACCATTGCCCTTGATTTTCTTGACTGTATATCTCTTAAATATCAACATATACACGTGTGATTTAGTTTACGATGATTTTTCAATGCCGAGAACCTCGATCAGAGAGTAAAAAAGGCGTAAGGTTCACAATGGTGTAAAATTAAAATGGGATATACCGGGCTAGGATTCGAGTTACAGGAACAAGGGCCAAACCAACCACCCAAGAATGGAATCATCGAGCGAAAACACTTGACAACCTCCTAGAAGCAGCTTTTCTTACCACCAGACCTTTCTCCATCAATTAGGAATCTGATGCCGTCACTAAACACATTCCTTAAATTGTAGCCATTTGTTGAGTGTTTTTTTTTGTGTCTAATCCTCATATATATCACCATTGCCCTTGATTTTCTTGACTGTATATCTCTTAAATGTCAACATATACACGTGTGGTTTAGTTTACGAAGATTTTTCAATGCCGAGAACCTCGATCAGAGAGTAAAAAAGGCGTAAGGTTCACAATGGTGTAAAATTAAAATGGGATATAACGGGCTAGGATTCGAGTTAAAGGAACAAGGGCCAAACCAACCACCCAAGAATGGAATCGTCGAGCGAAAACACTTGACAACTTCCTAGAAGCAGCTTTTCTTACCACCAGACCTTTCTCCATCAATTAGGAATCTGATGCCGTCACTAAACACATTCCTTAAATTGTAGCCATTTGTTGAGTGTTTTTTTTGGTGTCTAATCCGCATATATATCACCATTGCCCTTGATTTTCTTGACTATATATCTCTTAAATGTCAACATATAAACGTGTGATTTAGTTTACGATGATTTTTCAATGCCGAGAACCTCGATCAGAGAGTAAAAAAGGCGTAAGGTTCACAATGGTGTAAAATTAAAATGGGATATACCGGGCTAGGATTCGAGTTACAGGAACAAGGGCCAAACCAACCACCCAAGAATGGAATCGTCGAGCGAAAACACTTGACAACCTCCTAGAAGCAGCTTTTCTTACCACCAGACCTTTCTCCATCAATTAGGAATCTGATGCCGTCACTAAACACATTCCTTAAATTGTAGCCATTTGTTGAGTTTTTTTTTTGTTGTCTAATCCGCATATATATCACCATTGCCCTTCATTTTCTTGACTGTATATCTCTTAAATGTCAACATATACATGTGTGATTTAGTTTACGAAGATTTTTCAATGCCGAGAATCTCGATCAGAGAGTAAAAAAGGCGTAAGGTTCACAATGGTGTAAAATTAAAATGGGATATACCGGGCTAGGATTCGAGTTACAGGAACAAGGGCCAAACCAACCACCCAAGAATGGAATCGTCGAGCGAAAACACTTGACAACCTCCTAGAAGCAGCTTTTCTTGCCACCAAACCTTTCTCTATCAATTAGGAATCTGATGACGTTACTAAACACATTCCTTATATTGTAGCCATTTGTTGACTGTTTTTTTTTTGGTGTCTAATCCGCATATATATCACCATTGCCCTTGATTTTCTTGACTGTATATCTCTTAAATATCAACATATACACGTGTGATTTAGTTTACGAAGATTTTTCAATGCCGAGAACCTCGATCAGAGAGTAAAAAAGGCGTAAGGTTCACAATGGTGTAAAATTAAAATGGTATATACCAGGCTAGGATTCGAGTTACAGGAACAAGGGCCAAACCAACCACCCAAGAATGGAATCGTCGAGCGAAAACACTTGACAACCTCCTAGAAGCAGCTTTCTTGCCAACAGACCTTTCCCCATCAATTAGGAATCTGATTCCGTCACTAAACACATTCCTTAAATTGTAGCCATTTGTTGAGTGTTTTTTTGGTGTCTAATCCGCATATATATCACCATTGCCCTTCATTTTCTTGACTGTATATCTCTTAAATATCAACATATACACGTGTGATTTAGTTTACGAAGATTTTTCAATGCCGAGAACCTCGATCAGAGAGTAAAAAAGGCGTAAGGTTCACAATGGTGTAAAATTAAAATGGGATATACCGGGCTAGGATTCGAGTTACAGGAACAAGGGCCAAACCAACCACCCAAGAATGGAATCGTCGAGCGAAAACACTTGACAACCTCCTAGAAGCAGCTTTCTTGCCAACAGACCTTTCCCCATCAATTAGGAATCTGATTCCGTCACTAAACACATTCCTTAAATTGTTGCCATTTGTTGAGTGTTTTTTTGGTGTCTAATCCGCATATATATCACCATTGCCCTTGATTTTCTTGACTGTATATCTCTTAAGTATCAACATATACACGTGTGATTTAGTTTACGAAGATTTTTCAATGCCGAGAACCTCGATCAGAGAGTAAAAAAGACGTAAGGTTCACAATGGTGTAAAATAAAAATGGGATATACCGGGCTAGGATTCGAGTTACAGGAACAAGGGCCAAACCAACCACCCAAGAATGGAATCGTCAAGCGAAAACACTTGACAACCTCCTAGAAGCAGCTTTTCTTACCACCAGACCCTTCTCCATCAATTAGGAATCTGATGCCGTCACTAAACACATTCCTTAAATTGTAGCCATTTGTTGAGTGTTTTTTTTTTGGTGTCTAATCCTCATATATATCACCATTGCCCTTGATTTTCTTGACTGTATATCTCTTAAATATCAACATATACACGTGTGATTTAGTTTACGATGATTTTTCAATGCCGAGAACCTCGATCAGAGAGTAAAAAAGGCGTAAGGTTCACAATGGTGTAAAATTAAAATGGGATATACCGGGCTAGGATTCGAGTTACAGGAACAAGGGCCAAACCAACCACCCAAGAATGGAATCGTCGAGCGAAAACACTTGACAACCTCCTAGAAGCAGCTTTTCTTACCACCAGACCTTTCTCCATCAATTAGGAATCTGATGCCGTCACTAAACACCTTCCTTAAATTGTAGCCATTTGTTGAGTTTTTTTTTTGTTGTCTAATCCGCATATATATCACCATTGCCCTTCATTTTCTTGACTGTATATCTCTTAAATGTCAACATATACATGTGTGATTTAGTTTACGAAGATTTTTCAATGCCGAGAATCTCGATCAGAGAGTAAAAAAGGCGTAAGGTTCACAATGGTGTAAAATTAAAATGGGATATACCGGGCTAGGATTCGAGTTACAGGAACAAGGGCCAAACCAACCACTCAAGAATGGAATCGTCGAGCGAAAACACTTGACAACCTCCTAGAAGCAGCTTTTCTTGCCACCAGACCTTTCTCTATCAATTAGGAATCTGATGACGTTACTAAACACATTCCTTATATTGTAGCCATTTGTTGACTGTTTTTTTTTTGGTGTCTAATCCGCATATATATCACCATTGCCCTTGATTTTCTTGACTGTATATCTCTTAAATATCAACATATACACGTGTGATTTAGTTTACGAAGATTTTTCAATGCCGAGAACCTCGATCAGAGAGTAAAAAAGGCGTAAGGTTCACAATGGTGTAAAATTAAAATGGTATATACCAGGCTAGGATTCGAGTTACAGGAACAAGGGCCAAACCAACCACCCAAGAATGGAATCGTCGAGCGAAAACACTTGACAACCTCCTAGAAGCAGCTTTCTTGCCAACAGACCTTTCCCCATCAATTAGGAATCTGATTCCGTCACTAAACACATTCCTTAAATTGTAGCCATTTGTTGAGTGTTTTTTTGGTGTCTAATCCGCATATATATCACCATTGCCCTTGATTTTCTTGACTGTATATCTCTTAAGTATCAACATATACACGTGTGATTTACTTTACGAAGATTTTTCAATGCCGAGAACCTCGATCAGAGAGTAAAAAAGACGTAAGGTTCACAATGGTGTAAAATTAAAATGGGATATACCGGGCTAGGATTCGAGTTACAGGAACAAGGGCAAAACCAACCACCCAAGAATGGAATCGTCGAGCGAAAACACTTGACAACCTCCTAGAAGCAGCTTTTCTTACCACCAGACCTTTCTCCATCAATTAGGAATCTGATGCCGTCACTAAACACATTCCTTAAATTGTAGCCATTTGTTGAGTGTTTTTTTTTGGTGTCTAATCCTCATATATATCACCATTGCCCTTGATTTTCTTGACTGTATATCTCTTAAATATCAACATATACACGTGTGATTTAGTTTACGATGATTTTTCAATGCCGAGAACCTCGATCAGAGAGTAAAAAAGGCGTAAGGTTCACAATGGTGTAAAATTAAAATGGGATATACCGGGCTAGGATTCGAGTTACAGGAACAAAGGCCAAACCAACCACCCAAGAATGGAATCGTCGAGCGAAAACACTTGACAACCTCATAGAAGTAGCTTTTCTTGCCAACAGACCTTTCCCCATCAATTAGGAATCTGATTCCGTCACTAAACACATTCCTTAAATTGTAGCCATTTGTTGAGTGTTTTTTTTGGTGTCTAATCCGCATATATATCACCATTGCCCTTGATTTTCTTGACTGTATATCTCTTAAATGTCAACATATAAACGTGTGATTTAGTTTACGATGATTTTTCAATGCCGAGAACCTCGATCAGAGAGTAAAAAATGCGTAAGGTTCACAATGGTGTAAAATTAAAATGGGATATACCGGGCTAGGATTCGAGTTACAGGAACAAGGGCCAAACCAACCACCCAAGAATGGAATCGTCGAGCGAAAACACTTGACAACCTCCTAGAAGCAGCTTTTCTTACCACCAGACCTTTCTCCATCAATTAGGAATCTGATGCCGTCACTAAACACCTTCCTTAAATTGTAGCCATTTGTTGAGTTTTTTTTTTGTTGTCTAATCCGCATATATATCACCATTGCCCTTCATTTTCTTGACTGTATATCTCTTAAATGTCAACATATACATGTGTGATTTAGTTTACGAAGATTTTTCAATGCCGAGAATCTCGATCAGAGAGTAAAAAAGGCGTAAGGTTCACAATGGTGTAAAATTAAAATGGGATATACCGGGCTAGGATTCGAGTTACAGGAACAAGGGCCAAACCAACCACTCAAGAATGGAATCGTCGAGCGAAAACACTTGACAACCTCCTAGAAGCAGCTTTTCTTGCCACCAGACCTTTCTCTATCAATTAGGAATCTGATGACGTTACTAAACACATTCCTTATATTGTAGCCATTTGTTGACTGTTTTTTTTTTGGTGTCTAATCCGCATATATATCACCATTGCCCTTGATTTTCTTGACTGTATATCTCTTAAATATCAACATATACACGTGTGATTTAGTTTACGAAGATTTTTCAATGCCGAGAACCTCGATCAGAGAGTAAAAAAGGCGTAAGGTTCACAATGGTGTAAAATTAAAATGGTATATACCAGGCTAGGATTCGAGTTACAGGAACAAGGGCCAAACCAACCACCCAAGAATGGAATCGTCGAGCAAAAACACTTGACAACCTCCTAGAAGCAGCTTTCTTGCCAACAGACCTTTCCCCATCAATTAGGAATCTGATTCCGTCACTAAACACATTCCTTAAATTGTAGCCATTTGTTGAGTGTTTTTTTGGTGTCTAATCCGCATATATATCACCATTGCCCTTGATTTTCTTGACTGTATATCTCTTAAGTATCAACATATACACGTGTGATTTAGTTTACGAAGATTTTTCAATGCCGAGAACCTCGATCAGAGAGTAAAAAAGACGTAAGGTTCACAATGGTGTAAAATTAAAATGGGATATACCGGGCTAGGATTCGAGTTACAGGAACAAGGGCCAAACCAACCACCCAAGAATGGAATCGTCGAGCGAAAACACTTGACAACCTCCTAGAAGCAGCTTTTCTTACCACCAGACCTTTCTCCATCAATTAGTAATCTGATGCCGTCACTAAACACATTCCTTAAATTGTAGCCATTTGTTGAGTGTTTTTTTTTGGTGTCTAATCCTCATATATATCACCATTGCCCTTGATTTTCTTGACTGTATATCTCTTAAATATCAACATATACACGTGTGATTTAGTTTACGATGATTTTTCAATGCCGAGAACCTCGATCAGAGAGTAAAAAAGGCGTAAGGTTCACAATGGTGTAAAATTAAAATGGGATATACCGGGCTAGGATTCGAGTTACAGGAACAAGGGCCAAACCAACCACCCAAGAATGGAATCATCGAGCGAAAACACTTGACAACCTCCAAGAAGCAGCTTTTCTTACCACCAGACCTTTCTCCATCAATTAGGAATCTGATGCCGTCACTAAACACATTCCTTAAATTGTAGCCATTTGTTCAGTGTTTTTTTTTGGGTGTCTAATCCTCATATATATCACCATTGCCCTTGATTTTCTTGACTGTATATCTCTTAAATATCAACATATACACGTGTGATTTAGTTTACGATGATTTTTCAATGCCGAGAACCTCGATCAGAGAGTAAAAAATGCGTAAAGTTCACAATGGTGTAAAATTAAAATGGGATATACCGGGCTCGGATTCGAGTTACAGGAACAAGGGCCAAACCAACCACCCAAGAATGGAATCATCGAGCGAAAACACTTGACAACCTCCTAGAAGCAGCTTTTCTTACCACCAGACCTTTCTCCATCTATTAGGAATCTGATGCCGTCACTAAACACATTCCTTAAATTGTAGCCATTTGTTGAGTGTTTTTTTTTTGTGTCTAATCCTCATATATATCACCATTGCCCTTGATTTTCTTGACTGTATATCTCTTAAATGTCAACATATACACGTGTGGTTTAGTTTACGAAGATTTTTCAATGCCGAGAACCTCGATCAGAGAGTAAAAAAGGCGTAAGGTTCACAATGGTGTAAAATTAAAATGGGATATACCGGGCTAGGATTCGAGTTAAAGGAACAAGGGCCAAACCAACCACCCAAGAATGGAATCGTCGAGCGAAAACACTTGACAACTTCCTAGAAGCAGCTTTTCTTACCACCAGACATTTCTCCATCAATTAGGAATCTGATGCCGTCACTAAACACATTCCTTAAATTGTAGCCATTTGTTGAGTGTTTTTTTTTTTTTGGTGTCTAATCCGCATATATATCACCATTGCCCTTGATTTTCTTGACTGTATATCTCTTAAATATCAACATATACACGTGTGATTTAGTTTACGAAGATATTTCAATGCCGAGAACCTCGATCAGAGAGTAAAAAAGGCGTAAGGTTCACAATGGTGTAAAATTAAAATGGGATATACCGGGCTAGGATTCGAGTTACAGGAACAAGGGCCAAACCAACCACCCAAGAATGGAATCGTCGAGCGAAAACACTTGACAACCTCCTAGAAGTAGCTTTTCTTGCCAACAGACCTTTCCCCATCAATTAGGAATCTGATTCCGTCACTAAACACATTCCTTAAATTGTAGCCATTTGTTGAGTGTTTTTTTGGTGTCTAATCCGCATATATATCACAATTGCCCTTGATTTTCTTGACTGTATATCTCTTAAGTATCAACATATACATGTGTGATTTAGTTTACGAAGATTTTTCAATACCGAGAACCTCGATCAGAGAGTAAAAAAGACGTAAGGTTCACAATGGTGTAAAATTAAAATGGGATATACCGGGCTAGGATTCGAGTTACAGGAACAAGGGCCAAACCAACCACCCAAGAATGGAATCGTCGAGCGAAAACACTTGACAACCTCCTAGAAGCAGCTTTTCTTACCACCAGACCTTTCTCCATCAATTAGGAATCTGATGCCGTCACTATACACATTCCTTAAATTGTAGCCATTTGTTGAGTGTTTTTTTTGGTGTCTAATCCGCATATATATCACCATTGCCCTTGATTTTCTTAACTGTATATCTCTTAAATATCAACATATACACGTGTGATTTAGTTTACGATGATTTTTCAATGCCGAGAACCTCGATCAGAGAGTAAAAAAGGCGTAAGGTTCACAATGGTGTAAAATTAAAATGGGATATAACGGGCTAGGATTCGAGTTACAGGAACAAGGGCCAAACCAACCAACCAAGAATGGAATCGTCGAGCGAAAACACTTGACAACCTCCTAGAAGCAACTTTTCTTACCACCAGACCTTTCTCCATCAATTAGGAATCTGATGCCGTCACTAAACACATTCCTTAACTTGTAGCCATTTGTTGAGTTTTTTTTTTGTTGTCTAATCCGCATATATATCACCATTGCCCTTCATTTTCTTGACTGTATATCTCTTAAATGTCAACATATACATGTGTGATTTAGTTTACGAAGATTTTTCAATGCCGAGAATCTCGATCAGAGAGTAAAAAAGGCGTAAGGTTCACAATGGTGTAAAATTAAAATGGGATATACCGGGCTAGGATTCGAGTTACAGGAACAAGGGCCAAACCAACCACCTAAGAATGGAATCGTCGAGCGAAAACACTTGAGAACCTCCTAGAAGCAGCTTTTCTTGCCACCAGACCTTTCTCTATCAATTAGGAATCTGATGCCGTCACTAAACACATTCCTTATATTGTAGCCATTTGTTGACTGTTTTTTTTTTTTGGTGTCTAATCCGCATATATATCACCATTGCCCTTGATTTTCTTGACTGTATATCTCTTAAATATCAACATATACACGTGTGATTTAGTTTACGAAGATTTTTCAATGCCGAGAACCTCGATCAGAGAGTAAAAAAGGCGTATGATTCACAATGGTGTAAAATTAAAATGGGATATACCGGGCTAGGATTCGAGTTACAGGAACAAGGGCCAAACCAACCACCCAAGAATGGAATCGTCGAGCGAAAACACTTGACAACCTCCTAGAAGCAGCTTTCTTGCCAACAGACCTTTCCCCATCAATTAGGAATCTGATTCCGTCACTAAACACATTCCTTAAATTGTAGCCATTTGTTGAGTGTTTTTTTGGTGTCTAATCCGCATATATATCACCATTGCCCTTGATTTTCTTGACTGTATATCTCTTAAGTATCAACATATACACGTGTGATTTAGTTTACGAAGATTTTTCAGTGCCGAGAACCTCGATCAGAGAGTAAAAAAGGCGTAAGGTTCACAATGGTGTAAAATTAAAATGGGATATACCGGGCTAGGATTCGAGTTACAGGAACAACGACCAAACCAACCACCCAAGAATGGAATCATCGAGCGAAAACACTTGACAACCTCCTAGAAGCAGCTTTTCTTACCACCAGACCTTTCTCCATCAATTAGGAATCTGATGCCGTCACTAAACACATTCCTTAAATTGTAGCCATTTGTTGAGTGTTTTTTTTGGTGTCTAATCCGCATATATATCACCATTGCCCTTGATTTTCTTGACTATATATCTCTTAAATGTCAACATACAAACGTGTGATTTAGTTTACGATGATTTTTCAATGCCGAGAACCTCGATCAGAGAGTAAAAAAGGCGTAAGGTTCACAATGGTGTAAAATTAAAATGGGATATACCGGGCTAGGATTCGAGTTACAGGAACAAGGGCCAAACCAACCACCCAAGAATGGAATCGTCGAGCGAAAACACTTGACAACCTCCTAGAAGCAACTTTTCTTACCACCAGACCTTTCTCCATCAATTAGGAATCTGATGCCGTCACTAAACACATTCCTTAACTTGTAGCCATTTGTTGAGTTTTTTTTTTGTTGTCTAATCCGCATATATATCACCATTGCCCTTCATTTTCTTGACTGTATATCTCTTAAATGTCAACATATACATGTGTGATTTAGTTTACGAAGATTTTTCAATGCCGAGAATCTCGATCAGAGAGTAAAAAAGGCGTAAGGTTCACAATGGTGTAAAATTAAAATGGGATATACCGGGCTAGGATTCGAGTTACAGGAACAAGGGCCAAACCAACCACCTAAGAATGGAATCGTCGAGCGAAAACACTTGAGAACCTCCTAGAAGCAGCTTTTCTTGCCACCAGACCTTTCTCTATCAATTAGGAATCTGATGCCGTCACTAAACACATTCCTTATATTGTAGCCATTTGTTGACTGTTTTTTTTTTGGTGTCTAATCCGCATATATATCACCATTGCCCTTGATTTTCTTGACTGTATATCTCTTAAATATCAACATATACACGTGTGATTTAGTTTACGAAGATTTTTCAATGCCGAGAACCTCGATCAGAGAGTAAAAAAGGCGTAAGGTTCACAATGGTGTAAAATTAAAATGGGATATACCGGGCTAGGATTCGAGTTACAGGAACAAGGGCCAAACCAACCACCCAAGAATGGAATCGTCGAGCGAAAACACTTGACAACCTCCTAGAAGCAGCTTTCTTGCCAACAGACGTTTCCCCATCAATTAGGAATCTGATTCCGTCACTAAACACATTCCTTAAATTGTAGCCATTTGTTGAGTGTTTTTTTGGTGTCTAATCCGCATATATATCACCATTGCCCTTGATTTTCTTGACTGTATATCTCTTAAGTATCAACATATACACGTGTGATTTAGTTTACGAAGATTTTTCAATGCCGAGAACCTCGATCAGAGAGTAAAAAAGGCGTAAGGTTCACAATGGTGTAAAATTAAAATGGGATATACCGGGCTAGGATTCGAGTTACAGGAACAACGGCCAAACCAACCACCCAAGAATGGAATCGTCGAGCGAAAACACTTGACAACCTCCTAGAAGCAGCTTTTCTTACCACCAGACCTTTCTCCATCAATTAGGAATCTGATGCCGTCACTAAACACATTCCTTAAATTGTAGCCATTTGTTGAGTGTTTTTTTTTGTGTCTAATCCTCATATATATCACCATTGCCCTTGATTTTCTTGACTGTATATCTCTTAAATGTCAACATATACACGTGTGGTTTAGTTTACGAAGATTTTTCAATGCCGAGAACCTCGATCAGAGAGTAAAAAAGGCGTAAGGTTCACAATGGTGTAAAATTAAAATGGGATATACCGGGCTAGGATTCGAGTTAAAGGAACAAGGGCCAAACCAACCACCCAAGAATGGAATCGTCGAGCGAAAACACTTGACAACTTCCTAGAAGCAGCTTTTCTTACCACCAGGACTTTCTCCATCAATTAGGAATCTGATGCCGTCACTAAACACATTCCTTAAATTGTAGCCATTTGTTGAGTGTTTTTTTTTTTGGTGTCTAATCCGCATATATATCACCATTGCCCTTGATTTTCTTGACTGTATATCTCTTAAATATCAACATATACACGTGTGATTTAGTTTACGAAGATATTTCAATGCCGAGAACCTCGATCAGAGAGTAAAAAAGGCGTAAGGTTCACAATGGTGTAAAATTAAAATGGGATATACCGGGCTAGGATTCGAGTTACAGGAACAAGGGCCAAACCAACCACCCAAGAATGGAATCGTCGAGCGAAAACACCTGACAACCTCCTAGAAGCAGCTTTTCTTGCCACCAGACCTTTCTCCATCAATTAGGAATCTGATGCCGTCACTAAACACATTCCTTAAATTGTAGCCATTTGTTGAGTGTTTTTTTTGGTGTCTAATCCTCATATATATCACCATTGCTCTTGAATTTCTTGACTGTAATTTTCTTAAATGTCAACATATACACGTGTGGTTTAGTTTACGAAGATTTTTCAATGCCGAGAACCTCGATCAGAGAGTAAAAAAGGCGTAAGGTTCACAATGGTGTAAAATTAAAATGGGATATACCGGGCTAGGATTCGAGTTACAGGAACAAGGGCCAAACCAACCAGCCAAGAATGGAATCGTCGAGCGAAAACACTTGACAACCTCCTAGAAGCAGTTTTTCTTGCCACCAGACCTTTCTCCATAAATTAGGAATCTGATGCCGTCACTAAACACATTACTTAAATTGTAGCCATTTGTTGAGTGTTTTTTTTTGTGTCTAATCCGCATATATATCACCATTGCCCTTGATTTTCTTGACTGTATATCTCTTAAATGTCAACATATACACGTGTGATTTAGTTTACAAAGATTTTTCAATGCCGAGAACCTCGATCAGAGAGTAAAAAAGGCGTAAGGTTCACAATGGTGTAAAATTAAAATGGGATATACCGGGCTAGGATTCGAGTTACAGGAACAAGGGCCAAACCAACCACCCAAGAATGGAATCGTCGAGCGAAAACACTTGACAACCTCCTAGAAGCAGCTTTTCTTGCCACCAGACCTTTCTACATCAATTAGCAATCTGATGCCGTCACTAAACACATTCCTTATATTGTAGCCA
Organism: Helianthus tuberosus; assembly: GCA_030545235.1. NCBI lineage: Eukaryota > Viridiplantae > Streptophyta > Magnoliopsida > Asterales > Asteraceae > Helianthus > Helianthus tuberosus. The sequence goes on along the minus strand of JARYGA010009874.1, from coordinate 501 downwards.
TTTGTTGAGTGTTTTTTTTTTGGTGTCTAATCCGCATATATATCACCATTGCCCTTGATTTTCTTGACTGTATATCTCTTTTAATGTCAACATATATACGTGTGATTTAGTTTACGAAGATTTTTCAATGCCGAGAACCTCGATCAGAGAGTAAAAAAGGCGTAAGGTTCACAATGGTGTAAAATTAAAATGGGATATACCGGGCTTGGATTCGAGTTACAGGAACAAGGGCCAAACCAACCACCCAAGAATCGAATCGTCGAGCGAAAACACTTGACAACCTCCTAGAAGCAGCTTTTCTTGCCACCAGACCTTACTCCATCAATTAGGAATCTGATGCCGTCACTAAACACGTTCCTTAAATTGTAGCCATTTGTTGAGTGTTTTTTTTTTTTGTGTCTAATCCGCATATATATCACCATTGCCCTTGATTTTCTAGACTGTATATCTCTTAAATATCAACATATACACGTGTGATTTAGTTTACAAAGATTTTTCAAT
>JARYGA010009873.1:0-29800 GCA_030545235.1 Helianthus tuberosus | reverse complement strand
GATGATTACTATTATGACATAAGTGATTTCCAAGAAATCCTTATATCATTACATATCTTCTCAATCCTTACAAGTTCACTTCACCTCCCTCAAAACTCTCTCTCTCTCTCCCTCTTGGCTGCACAAAATCGCCACCACCACCATCATATCAACACTCACTCATTTAATCCATCATCAAGTTCCATTCAAAGCTTGAAGTTCATCCATGGAGGTTGCAAGTTGAAGGACTTTCTAAGGAGCTTTGTTCTAGTCTTTTTCATCATCTTCTCTCTACATTTTCATCACTAGAATCATCCCTAGCTTTAAGCTAGTAGTAAGTTCCTTATGTCACCTTTGTTCATCTTGTTTCATGATTAAAAGATGTAATATGGTAAATCTACAAGAACACTAAAAAGGGTTCAAACAAGAAGATGTAACATGATGTATTTATGTTAGTATGATGTTATCATGAGATGTTACTGATTTCTTGCTAATTACTTGTTAATATTGATTACTAGAAATGTTGTTGATCATTATGCATGTTAACAAAACCAATAGAACTCGCTTTAGAATGTAAAAGCTGAAAAACAGAAATCTGTTTGGTGATTACAGCCAACTTCAGTTGGCTGTAACCGAACCTTAATAAAGCGAAAAATGTGTTTTCTGAACTCTAAATTTATGTATTATGAAATACGGTTCTAATGGCACTGAAATCATAATTTTTGGATTTCGTTTACTATTTTTAAAAGGTCATTTTGTAACAGCAGCTCAAGCTGCATTTTTGCTGCTGAAAATAGGTGTTATATTTCTGGTCATATCTGGAAATCTATGATGAATTAGATCATGAAATTTGTACAGTAGATGACAACTGATATATTTGTAATTACCCCACTGGAATTTCGTAAATCGGACTTACGATGAATTTTTAATGAATTGTTCCGTGGACTGTGGTCAGAAAAAGATAAATCTGAGTTCAGTCCGGAAAATGATTTTTTATAAAATATTGGTGATGAATTGGATCCCGAGATTTTTACACAATAAAATTTGGAATGTTAAAGACCTTTTTTAAAAATTTGGGAATTTTTGAAACAAGTTAACTATTTTATTAAAATCCCCGAAAACAGCCCAGTTTTGAATATAAAAGCTGAAACGACATAAGTAATGATTTGCGTGCCTATATGTCGGGTAGGTAATCCGAGAATGATATAACATGTTATATGTCAATAAAAGTGTTATGTGCAATGTTGTATGTTTGCCTATGAGTGGGGAATAGATGGGAAGGTTATATGGGCATGAACCGTTAAAGTGATGCATGTTATGTGATAGATACGTGTAGGAACTTTCGTGTTCTATTTGAAGTCACTAATGAACTAAGTGGTAATCATACTAGGACGAGATTGACCGACCTTGACTGTTAGCTATATTTGAGAGTCAACCCGAGCAATCGAGGTGAGTTCACACTCCTAAGGCATGGGATTCCCGGTGGGTTGGGAATGGGATTGAATAACTACTCGTACTATCATTACTATTAAACTACTTTTCACCGTCCTCGGATTGAAGGGCACGTACCTAAAACCTACGTACACTCACACTCGCTACGGTCCTTGGATCAAGAAGGGCACGTACAAACACGACTAGTCGACACATGGGAAGCCCCCACTAATCATCGCACACATGTTCGGGAAACCGCGATACGGCCACTAATCATCGCACACATGTTTTGGAAACCGTGATCTGGCCACTAATCATCGCAAACATGTTTGGGAAACCGCGATACAGATAAATAAGATACTTTGTTTACGAAATAAACAAATGATTCACGAACACTATAACTAAACAACCAACTGTGAATTCACTCAACTTTGTTGTTGACTCGTTGTTACATGCCTTGCAGGACGTTAGGTATCTATGGAGCTTGCATCAGAGTGGGAAGAGTCGTTGTGGGACATGGACAACTGTGTACCATGCTAAACATTTGAAACGTTTAAACTTATGATTTGGTTTTAAACTTTATGCTTCCACTTGTAACTTAAACTATGTTTTGTTTAGACACCAATTGTATTGTGTTGGATTTTACAAACTACTTACATGCTTGTTCAATATGATTGGTGGCTTGATCCTGGTCACGTCACGCCTCCAAGCGGTGGTACTCCGCATGGTGGATTTTTGGGTGTGTGACAGTATCTGTAATGCGACAGCGGAAGATTTTAACAGGATCTTTTAAAAACTCAAAATGCCCAATTCTTTTATTCCATAATTTGGGATAAAACCCCGTAATGTACAATAGAGGAATTTAACTAGGAAATTCCCTAATTTATTAAAACATGTTTATTTATTTTTAACTGAGCCACCTCTTCAAGCTTGTTAGTGCTTCGTAGCACGTTTTCTTGAATTTATAGCAGGTTGCCTGAAACATGTTTAAAAAATATTTTGTCAGCGGGGAAATACTGGTGAATCATTCATTTTAATGAAATGACACATTGTTATCAATTACAGCATAAGAGCGATTACAATGGTTTTTATCTTATTTTTATCTGGCGCCTTGTCACCCGTGTGACGATGGTCATACCACTATTGGGTCCCACCCCAAGTAGCGATTATTATCACTGTTAGGGCTTATTAGCCTAACCTGTGTTAGGGCTTATTAGCCTAACCCGTGAGAAATTAGTAATGTGCACAATACCCCACTAGCCAGTGATTTCAAGATATCCACGACTTACTCCCTGTAATTATAACTTTTTGAAAATGGAGTATTGTAAAACAGTTGATAAAAAGAGAATGACTCACATTGCAGATTTATACGGGCAGAGTTTAGCCTACTGATTAGCCTTTTAACCTAAATTTAAACAACATGCACACGAACTAGGTTAGTAACTAATACAGCATTTACGATAACTCACGACATTAAACCCTCACAACGAATGACAAAGTGCGATACTTAAACATCCATCAAATTCACGACGAATGACAAAGCATAACCCTAATGTGGGCAGCACTTAAACATCCATTGGATAGTTTCAATCGATCGGACATTGAATCGTAGCAGCGATCGAGTTAATACCCTGTATAGGAGTAGTACCCCACTAAAATTGAAAGAAATTTCGACTTTGGAGCAGCCTAACTTCGTTTTTTGTAAAGTGATTTCGACACCATATGAAAGCTACTCAGACAAGCTATTTATAGCTGAAAATTAAGGTTCACACGGCCCGCGTGAACTTCCTCTTGTTCTTTACGCGGCCCGTGAGGGAACACTATACGTAGATTAGGGCTAGCGTGTCTCCACTAGACTTGCCACGCGTGTGACACGTGGATCCGGATGCTTATCCGGTCAAACCTAGGGTTGACGCGGCCCGCGTAAGACTAAGCCAACTCTTACGCGGCCCGCCTGAAAACCATATTTCTTGTTTTCTTGATTTTTGATGTATGGTACGGTTTCAGGGGTCCGGGTTTTCACTTTTGGGTTAGTTTTAGGACATTTTTGAGATTCCTTACATTTAACAAAGTTTGGATTTTTCCAACACATTAAATACCACACACTAACACCATATTTAATAAATTATTTTTATTATTCAATCATTATACGTGTCACATTAGTACGGTACAGGTTAAAATGGTCGGGCGTCACAGTCTCCCCCTGTTTAGGAAATTTTGTCCCCGAAATTTTACTCTACAGGTTTTAGTTTCGCACAGGATAGGAATAGATGAGGATATTTTTATTGCATCTGGTCCTGTCCCTCCCATGTGAACTCGGGTCCACGTCTGGAATTCCAGCGGACCTTCACTAACTTAAATCGACTCCTTCTAAGCTTCTGGATCTTCTCATCCAATACTTTAACCGGTTTTTTGATAAATCTGAGTTGATCATCTATTTGGACCTCGTTAGGGGATATGATTAGTGTTTCATCTAACAAACACTTCTTCAGGTTGGAGACATGAAACACATCATGTACTCCGTCCAACTCCATCGGTAGCTCGAGCCTATAAGCGACCGGTCCAACTCGAGATAGGATTTCAAAAGGACCTATGTAGCGCGGGCTCAACTTTTTCCCTTTTCTAAACCTAACAACACCTTTCCAAGGTGACACCTTCAGCTGAACACGATCACCAACTTGAAACTGCAATGACTTCCTTCGATTGTCTACATAGCTCTTTTGTTGATCGGCCGTAGCTTTCAACCTTCCCTTGATTTGGGCAACCTTGTCGGTGGTTTCTTGGATAAGCTCGGGTCCGGTTAGTTGCCTTTCACCAACTTCAGCCCAACAAAGGGGTGATCGACACTTCCTATCGTATAGGGCTTCAAACGTGACGGCCTTGATACTAGCGTGGTTACTGTTGTTGTAGGAAAACTCAGCTAATGGCAGATGAGTATCCCAACTTCCACTGAAATCTAGCGCACAGGCATGTAACATATCCTCTAAGGTCTGAATGGTTCTCTCACTCTGGCCATTTATTTGAGGATGATATGCATTACTCATATCTAATTGAGAACCCAACAACTCTTAGAGAGACCGCCAAAATCTGGAGTCAAATCGTCCATCCCTATCGGAGGTGATTGATATAGGCACTCCATGTCGAGCTACAATCTCGTTAAGCTATAACTGCGATATCTTCTCTGTTTTGTCGGTTTCCTTAATTGGCAGGAAATGAGCAGAATTTGTCAATCGATCGACAATTACACAAATGGTGTCATGTCCGCGTGACGAGCTAGGTAATTTGGTGATGAAATCCATCGTAAGATGTTCCTATTTCCAATTAGGAATTTCCGGTTGCTGTAGGATCCCAAGCAGCTTCTGATGTTCAGCTTTCACCTTTGATCACGTCAAACACTTACTAACATAGACTGCAATATCTTTCTTCATGTTTGGCCACTAATAAAACTCCTTAATGTCTTGGTACATTTTGGTAGAACGTAAGTTTCACCAAGGTTCTACCAAAATGTACCAAGACATTAAGGAGTTTTATTGATGGCCAATCATGAAGAAAGATATTGCAGTCTATGTTAGTATGTGTTTGACGTGCTCAAAGGTCAAAGCTCCTTAATGTCTTGGTACATTTTGGCCATCAATAGACTGCAATAGCTTTGATTGCGCTAGGAATATCCCACAATTAGGATACCCGTTGCCCTCCCCAATTACAACAATATATATAACCTACTAGAAAAACAATTTAATATTTTATGTTGCACGAATTCCCGACGTCCCCCATGCAATGTAAGCCTATAACGCTACTAACACTCTTGAGATCAGGTTAATTTACCACAACTGAGATCCAAAACATTTTTAAATCCGTGCGGTCATTTTTACCCAAAACACCGTATTCCTCCCCGTTTCTCCCTGAAACATAGTTATAATCAATCATTTGTTATCAATGCCATTTTCATACTGGTATTTCTAATCGTTGAAGTAAATCTAATGATTTCTAATGCTCAGCTTTATCTTGCAAACAATTTAATCATTTTAAAATTTGTTATGTCCCTTTTCATCCCTATCTATCAGTACTTCTTCAAACCTTGATACATCTTATCATTTCCAGGATGCATCATATACATAGATTTATGAGTTCCTTCGAGGATCTCTTCTCGTATGTTTCCTTGAATAAGTACTCAAATTCTCTTTTTATGGAATCTCCAAATTCCATTTACATCTTTCTCTATTTCTTTTATCACGCCTTTTATTCCTTTAGTCTTATCGGAATTTTTTTTTTCATTTCCTGGGTACTTCTTAATTGTTCCATAAATCTATTTACATATTTACTCTTAAGAGCGTGTGCTCGTTTTAGCTGCTCATGATGCTTATGGTTAAAAGCATTAGCTACTATATTAGTTTTACCTTTGTGATATTGAATTTCACAATCATAGTCACTTAGAGATTTCATCTAGCTTAATTGCCTGATGTTTAGCTGGTTTGCCCAAAAATATAGTAAACTTTTATGGTCTGTATTGTTAGGATCGGAGGCTCTCATGATTGTGTTTGTTTGTATGTTATGAACAAACCAAATAGATATGAACAGTTTAAGTGCAGCGGAAATGGAAACAAACTTTGTAAACACAATCAAAGGAAGAATAGTATGATAAACAATTGCTTCTCATAGAGTCGAATGATTTACAAATCAAAGCAAAAGATTACAGAAATGCTTACAAACTACACTCCCCCTCAGCCTGATGCCCCAAGGTTGGTTGCACACAAGATGAAAGGATTAGACATGAGGAGAAGAACTCGCTCAGTCAATCAAATGTAACAGTACAAGGTACTGTTACATTTATAGGCAAACCAAACCACTGAGGAATCTCAGCTGACGTCACCATGAAAGCGACGTCTAACAGCCTAACAACCTGTAGACACTGTCCTTATACAAACTACTGATGTCTAACAACTGATTGTAAATAAAATACAAAACATGAGAAAACAACTGCTTCTCGTTCCACTGTTGTAGCCTAAGCACTGATGCTTAATATCAACATCAGTGCTTCCTTCAAAGGTGATCAGTCCTTGAATGAGCAGTGTTTGTATCTTCAGCAGCACTTAAGAGACAGCAGTAGATAGAGCGACAGAGTTTGTCTTCAGCAGTCTTTTAGGATTACATCAGCGTTTGGATCATCAGTTGTTCTTTTGAGCAGTACTTAAGGTTCATCAGCTGATAGATGTCCACTGTCAAGGGGAAAGCAAGTGTAAACTACTGCTTATTGTGAATCCTCTGTTGTGACCTGGTTTTGGCTTTACATTATCTGTTCCTCTGGTAGGGTTCAATCCCAACAATCTCCCCCTGGAACAGATAATGCCAAAACCTTTCATTATTCAGGACCTTTATTGCTCATCAAGAGTGCCTTAGCTTGTTCTTTGAAATCAGCTTCAAATTCTTTTGCACTCTGGTCATCTTCATCCCTGCACAGTGTAAGCTCAAGGAGATCTAGTTGATCTTCAACACCCAGGCCTAGTGCTTGATTCCTTGATATATGCCTCACTTCTCCATTGGTTCTGACCAAGGTCAATACATGGGTCTTTTGATCAGACATCCACTTTAGTATTTTAAAACCAAATGGGTTTCTTGGGAGAGATTTATTTCCTGATGAGCTTGATGTATTTAGCCTTGAGAAAAACTGTAAAGCAGTATCTTGAACTTCAGACATTCTGTTAAAAACTTCTTCTATGACTTGGTTTGCTGCAGCTATGTCTTCTGCAACTTCTTTGTCAAGCAGCTCTTGTTTCTGTTGTTGATCAAGCTCACTGTCTGTGATATCTGCTGATGATGGTTTGCTTACTACTTTGACCCTTTTTGCAAGGTTTTGTAGTTTTGCTAAGTTTTCTTTATCTGAAGCCAACCTTTTGGTAGCTTCTTCAATCAGATCATCTTCTTTAAGCCTTTCCTTTTCTACATTCAGCTTTTCCTTTCTTTCTTTTCTCAACCTTGTAACAAAAGCTTCTGCTGTGCTGATCTGTGTTTCAAAGGTCTTGACCTGTTCCTTCAGCTTTTTGTAGTCAGACTTTTTAGGAGTGTCCCTCCTTTTCCTAAGTCTTTCATAAGCTTCGTCTGTTTGCTGCTTGGTCCATTTTGCTATGGCACTTGCAGAATCCACTCTTGCATCTACCAACTCCTGCTTCTTTCTCTTGTATTCAGAAATAAGATCAGCTATGAGCTTCTTGTATTTATTCCAATTTGGAGCTGTCTTTTTCTTTCTTGAATCATTGTTAACCTTTTCAATTCTTTTTGCCTCATGCTTTAATGCAATTATTGGCCAATCTTTGAAATCTGTTTCTTCAGCAGGATAGAACTTCTCTTTCATTATGTATGCAAGATATTCCTTCCTCAACTCATTTCGTTGATCTGCTTCAGGAGATATGCTTGACATTTCCTTGTTCAAATCACTTGCATATTCTTTTATTTGGTTAACCTTGTTGAGCAGGAATTCTCTTCTTTTCAAAATAGCTTCATTGCCTTGATTCTTGCATTCAAGTTTGGCTCTTATCCTTGCTTGTCTTACTTTCATTTCAAGGTATTCATCCATATCTTCTGGAATTATGAAACCTATGAGAGAAGGAAATTTCCTTTTAGAAGGATCATCTTCAGTGTAAAATTGCTTCATCTCATTTTTCACAGCTTCTAATTCCAGTGGATTTTTAGCAGCAACAGGATCATACTTTTCATCAGTGTCCTGAGTTGTTTCTCTTTTTCGTTTGTAAAGCTTAGGAGGTTGTGATGCAAGACTGGTGGGAACAGTGGAAGATGACTGACTAACAGCTGTTGAAACAACTGGTGTCTCAACATCTGTTGTCACTACAACTGCTGATATGTCAGCAGACGTCTTCTGCTTTTGAGCAGGGGATGAAAGAGGTGGTGAATCAACATCTGATATGAGTTTCCTTCTCCTTTTTAATGAAGAAGGAGCAGATGATGTTTTGGGTGGAGCAGTGGTTTGTGGCAGTGATTGACTGACAGTGGTTGAGACAACTTATGCTTCAATCACTGTTGTCATTACAACAGATGTTGTAACATCTGTTGTCTTCTGTTTTATGACAGGAGGCAGTGGTGATGGTATGATTGTAGATGATGATGGTGGAGCAGTAGTTGTAGTGGTGTGTGGTAGAGTGGTGTGTGTTGGGGGTGTGAGTGTTGATGATATGGCAGCTGTTTGGCTACTGACAGCAGTTTTTGTAACTGCTGCTGCAGCAGTTTTTGTAACTGCTGCTGTATCAGCTGTTTGGCTGACAGGTTTTGAGACCTGTTTTTCTTTTTCTTTTTCTTTTTCAGGTTCAATGTGAATGCCATGTTCAATTCCCTTTTTCTTCATTTGCTTCAATATCTCCCCCTTTTTGGCATTATCTGCAGGGGGGTCATCAAAGAATAGTAAAGTTGAAAAAGCCTTGCCAGTGGCAATTTGGATACTGGCCTTAATAGCCTTGATATCTGCTTGACTATCCTTGAACCTTGATTCCACCATGTTGGTCAGCATTTGTACTTGAATGGCATGCTTTTTGTCAGCCATAAGTTGCTGTGCTTCAAGCATGGGTTGAAAAATATTCCATAGCTCATTTGCAGCAAATGCCTGTTGTGCAGGTGCTTGAGCAGGAACAACAGATTGTGGTGGGGCAGCAGTGGATTGTGCTTTTTGAGCTTTTAAAATCTCTTGTACCATCTCCTTTATTTCAGCAACTGAGGTTTCCAGTTTGTCAACCCTGTCCGTCAATTCCTGATATTTTGAATCATCACCTACTTTAGTAGGATCATCTGAATCCCCACCAGCAGTGGTTATATCAATGTGTGTCTTAGGGACAGAGTCCCAAAAATCATCCATTGATGCCCCTTGTTCTCGGTACTGGGGACTTCTTTCTTCAGCACTCGATAGACCTTTGATGGTACCAGTGGTTAGATCCAACTCACTGATGGTCACCGAAGTTGCCATGGAAGAAATTGCCTTCAAGGGAGTCTTACTTATGAAACAACTGTCCAACTGAGGATCTGTTGATCCACCAGTTGTAGTTGCTGCTCCACTTGAACTACTGACAGGAGTTACTTGTAACTCCTGCAGTGTAACCTCCTCAACTGTTGCTGGGATAGCAGAAGTATACGCATCAGACCCAGTCACTTGTGGATGTATACTCTCAGTGATAGGTGATAGAGAGGAACTGGTTTGTGTCTGTGCAATAGCAGCTGCATGCAACAGAGGTATCATGGATTGTGGCATTATTATTGGTGAGGGGATGGGGGTTGAAAGAGACATGTCCTTGGGATCAGGACTGAGGAAGATGGATCCGAGTGGATTCAGAGCTTCATATTGTGGTGTCCCTGTGCTTACAACCTGATCCTTTTGTGAGGATGCAGGAGGAGTTTTAGGCATGGGTTGAGATCTTTCTTCCAACTGCTGTGAGGAAGTAGCAGCAGTGGTTTGTGGTGACTTTTGTGTTGTCACAGGCATTTCCTCTGGGATCTCATCTTCCAGAGTTACCTTTGTTTTGGGTTTGGTGGGTTTTCTGGATGTTTTCTTTTTGGTCTTTTTGGTTATGTCAGGTGTGGGTTTCAAAGCAGTGGTTGTGCTGCTATGATCACCTGGAGCAGTGGGCTCAGCAGCTGATACCTGAGGAGCAGTTGTAACCACTAAAATTTGCTCAGGTACCCCTGCTTTTGTTTTTATTGGTGCCATCATCCTTGAAAATGTTTCTTTTGTTAAGCTCTTTATTTGACAATGAATACCTTGTTTTAGCAAATTTAAACTTTCCTTTTCAAATTTTTGTTCAAAATAGTAACTCAAAAATCTTGGAAAAAGTAAAAATGCTTTACTTTCAACGTTTTTCACCATGTCATTGAAAATCTCCTGGGAGTAGTTGTAGTCCTTTTTATTCAAAATAGCGTAACCCAGGCATTGAATTTTTAATGGTATTTCGTTGAAAGATGTTGTTTTATTCGAAGCACACATCAAGAGTGTGTGAAACAAAAACCTGGGTGCAGATGGAAAATAACCCTTTTGTAGGGTATCTACCTTTGATTCTTCTACATAACCCCTTTTCAGAAAATCAGCTTTTAACTCGTTTTTGTCAAAAGAGGTTTTACCGTTCTGATCATCGAGTGTGAAGACTTCTGATATCGATTGTGGTGTGATTTTGATCGCTTTTCCCTGTATCGAGGAGTTAATGGCAATGACTTTATCGTCTTGTTTTTCAAGCGTCGCCTTTTTCCAAAACTCTCTCTGGGTTTGCAGATATATGGGAGCATTTACCGTCAACAAAGTTTTGTACTTTGATCCAGTTAATGCATCAATGATGGTGTCAAAGGTGTGATTATCAGTAGGTTTTGTGAGTAAACCCAGATAATTGTGAGATTGTTTGAATGGTATTTCGATGGGTTCTTCGGCCGTTTGAGCGACCTCTTTGGAAGGTGATGGTGATGTAGGTTTTGATTTTGATTTTCCTTTTGACTTCGTCATTTTGATGAAAAAGAATCAGAGGAGGATTTTTGGAGATTTTGAGAAGAAGGGTTGGAAACTGCTATGAGAAGAGAATTTTTGGAATTCAATTCGACAGTGTAAAGCCCTGTTTGGGGGTTTAGGGCAGGGTTTTATTTAAAAATGATCGCTGATGTGGCAGCGGTTATTAAGATCTGAGGGCTAAAAACTGACCACGTGTCAAACACTGATGAGATGGATGAAGTATGTAAAACAGTTGTTTTAAGAGCCACTGACGTATCAAGCATCAGGGGTTACAATGATAAAAATATGGGCAGTGGATGATTTTTACTATCAGTGGATAGCATGTCAGTGGATAAGACACTGATTTTGAGCATCAGTGCTTTTCAAGAAAATGAGGGATCAGTGGTTAACTTTCAGCAGTGGACAGTGTTTAGGAATCAGAATTTGGAACAAATCAGTGGTTAGGGTAAATGGTAAATATCTGAAAGACAGATGTTACAGCAACAATTTTGAGGATTTTCAATCAAGGTTTTGCCACATGTCAATTTAGAAGGACAGTGGTTTAGCACCCAGATGATGAACACTTTTTGCTAAGGCAACTCATTTTCGTTTAATATTCAATTAAAACATGAGTACCCTAGTATTTTAAGCACAATCTGCAATCAACCTTTGATAAAAATTTAGGAGCAAACCTGAGTATGACATGATCATGACAAATGTACCATTTCCTTTTGACCCATTTATGAGGACACATATACCATAAAAATGAGGTATTACATCCTGACAGGAGCTGAAACTATTGCCAACAAAAACGAGCATAAGTTCCAAATATATTATTCCAAAAAAAAATGAATAATTTATCCTGATTATTTGAGAAAATCCTTTGAACAACAAAAAATAGTTAAAGAATTTTCTGAGAAAAGTATCAAAAAGGATCTGGTATAACTTCAATATAGTATATAATCATATCATACGCAAGTTTTTGAAAATGTTCAGTGGTCACCAGTGGAAAGAAACTTTTGGATACCTTTTGACCACTGTTTGGAACCATTTTCTTTGACAATTGATTGCAAACTTGAGGACACATGGAGAAAATTTTTGAGCATTTGTCTAGTCCTCTTTGGAGTTCATTTACTGGAATCAAAACCTTTTTCTGAACAGATAAATGCACATAGTTGCTTAATGACCATTATTACCCTACACTTTGACTCTTCAGTGTTTTATGTTTATACTCTTTTCTTCTGACATCAGAAGTTTTGAGATGAACACACTTCGGAGTTTTTGTGAATTTTCTTAATGTATTTTAACATAGTTGATTTTGTCCTTTTGAGGAACTCAACCTGTTTTCAACACATAAGATCTGGATGACTAAAGTTTTAATTTCCCTCTTTTCATGTTAGCAAAACATAGATGTTTTTATGAACATGGGTTTTGTTAAACTGAGGTTCATACTTTAGCATTTAAAAAGGTGACATCACAATTGTCATAACAACAGTTGAAATCAATTTAGAAAATACGAAATAGTCTCATAATTTGACAGATATACTTTCAGATCTAGAAACTATGAGTGTATTATGCATGAAATCACTTGTTGTGTGAAATTTGTGTGTCATATGACATCTTGGTTGATTTACAGAGTTTTTGATTAATCATTTTGGACATGATTTACTCGATACTCTGTTCTTCAACTAAATACAACCAACCTTAGTATCAATGAATTTTGAGCCGAACTGTTATGTCAATTTGACTGTTAAATCGAAATTGACTGTCCAGGCTCTGATACCAATTGTTAGGATCGGAGGCTCTCATGATTGTGTTTGTTTGTATGTTATGAACAAACCAAATAGATATGAACAGTTTAAGTGCAGCGGAAATGGAAACAAACTTTGTAAACACAATCAAAGGAAGAATAGTATGATAAACAATTGCTTCTCATAGAGTCGAATGATTTACAAATCAAAGCAAAAGATTACAGAAATGCTTACAAACTACACTCCCCCTCAGCCTGATGCCCCAAGGTTGGTTGCACACAAGATGAAAGGATTAGACATGAGGAGAAGAACTCGCTCAGTCAATCAAATGTAACAGTACAGGGTACTGTTACATTTATAGGCAAACCAAACCACTGAGGAATCTCAGCTGACGTCACCATGAAAGCGACGTCTAACAGCCTAACAACCTGTAGACACTGTCCTTATACAAACTACTGATGTCTAACAACTGATTGTAAATAAAATACAAAACATGAGAAAACAACTGCTTCTCGTTCCACTGTTGTAGCCTAAGCACTGATGCTTAATATCAACATCAGTGCTTCCTTCAAAGGTGATCAGTCCTTGAATGAGCAGTGTTTGTATCTTCAGCAGCACTTAAGAGACAGCAGTAGATAGAGCGACAGAGTTTGTCTTCAGCAGTCTTTTAGGATTACATTAGCGTTTGGATCATCAGTTGTTCTTTTGAGCAGTACTTAAGGTTCATCAGCTGATAGATGTCCACTGTCAAGGGGAAAGCAAGTGTAAACTACTGCTTATTGTGAATCCTCTGTTGTGACCTGGTTTTGGCTTTACATTATCTGTTCCTCTGGTAGGGTTCAATCCCAACATGTATAACGGACTTACTACTATACAAATAGTGTCTCCAAACTTTGATGGCAAAAATTATCGCTTTTAATTCTAAATCATGCATCATATTAACTATGAAATCTTCGGTTCCTTTTGTCAATTTAGTTAACGAAACTACTATTCAGGAAAAATCTCGGTTATAATGTTGATAATATCTAGCTAATCCTAGGAAACTTCTTATTTCTATAGAGGACTAAGGGATTACCCATCTGGTGATAGTTTCAATTTTGGCGGGATTCACATGCACGCTTTCATGGTTACTCGAATGACCTTGAAATTGTAGTTCTAGTAGATTAGATTCATACTGTGACAACCCATGCTTACGAGGTTAGCGCCGTTATACTTACCGTGTTTATAAAAATGCATGAACTTGTGTGACGAATAAATTATACTTATCTAATTTATTTTATACAAACGAGTATTCGAAGCAAAATCCATATGGTGGTTGAACTGACGCGAACCGTTTGAACCATGGCATAACTCGCATAACTCGAAACTTATGAGGCCCAAACCATAAGTTGATTATTATACATTACATTAGTTGATTGATTAGTTACACTTTTATAATTAGTTGAATTTATATAAAAATAATAATAAGCAAAATACAAGTTCAATAAGCTACCACCTTACTCCCAATTGCGGCCCACCCTCCCATCATTTACGTTAATTGTGGACAACCCATATCCAGCCCAAACCTCACTTGACTATGACCCATTTTATACCCAAACTGCCCCAAGAATGAAACCCCTTTTTAATTGTGTAACATGCATGTCTCATATGATAACTTCCCAATAATTGAAACCCTAGTATCCACTCTCTTCTCTCTCAAGTTTACGGCAACAGCAGCCCTCTCCACGTTGCTACCCCTACTCCATCGCTGCTCTCCCTCTCGCTTGACCTCTCTTCCTCTCGCACCCTAGCTTCATTTGGTTAGTATTTTATGTGGTTTTGATTTTTAGTTTTTGTGTTTCATGGATGAGTTGCTAATTTTTGTGATGAACATGATGTTATGATGCTTAATTGGTAAATTAGAAACCATAAAAACGTATGTGAGGATTTATGTTACGGTTTGGGATTTGGCTGTCTTGCTTTATGAGATTGATGTTATTGTATGATAAATCTGATGTGAAACAATCTACGAACTACCATGAATATCGTAGGGGTGTTACATGAAGGTAAAACACCGTAAAGAAACCTGGGAACTAGTTTTAGTAATGTATATGCAAAAAACAGCAAGTTGTCCGACAGTTACAACCGATTTTAATCAGCTGTAACCAAGTCATAATTTAACAATAACTGGATTATCTTGAGTCTATAATGTGATATTTTGAAATATGCTTCTAATGGCACTAGAATCATGATTTTTGGATGTCATTTGTTATTTTAAATAAATTATTTCGTTTTAGCAAACAAGGTTACATTTTTCTACAGATTTTATGTATTATGTTTTAAGTCATAACTTGGTGAATATTTAGAGTTAGATCATGAAACATATACTGTAGATGGTCTTAGGTGTCTGGGCGAATCTCCAACTGGAATTACGTCAATCGGGTACTTGAGGATTTTTAAATGAATTTTTCTTTGAACTGCAGTCAGAAAGTGACGAATCTGATTGCTGCTTAGTAAATGTTTTTTTATAAACTTTTGGTAAAGAGTTAGACTCTAAGATTTAACACAAGGCCAACCCCTCTGAGGGGCACATCACATAAAAAGATCGTAATTTTTGCAATCTCGTAATTACAGTAAACAGACATCCAAAACAACCTATTTTCAGTTAAGTGAGTTATACATGCTTGTAAGTTTATAAACTGTCAAACTTGCTAGTTTTAGTGCCCACACATGCTTAATGATTGTATAAATGGTGTATTGTGCATCGTAGTGTATATTACGAACATGTACTTAATAACTATTCGGTAATATAGTTGTGACAACTTGTACGCATGTTATTTGCTAGAGACGTGTAGAATTTACGTGGATTTGCATACACAAACTCGAGTACTTTTAATCTGCCGAGCTAAGCTAAAGTGAGTTCACAACTTTTTTTTAAAAGCATGTGTCCCTGGTTTGGGACAACACACTAATTCCCTGGTTTGGGAAATACATACGACACCCGTGGATTGGGGCTACACGCGCATTCCTGGATTGGAACCACTGAAACACACTATCCACTGGAGGTGGACCACAGTATCCCTGGATTGGGATCGCCTAGTATTCCTGGATTGGAATACTACTTTTTAAATACTTTAATTTACATTTCATGTCTTTAGCGAACTAAACGAACTCTATTTGAAAGTCCCCACCCATTATACCGATTAGTCACCGGGTTTGGCGAACGGGGTATTAGTTTATAGCGCTATTAGGTTTGACAAACCTCACACCTTGCTGGGTGCCGGGCATGAACTTTACCTTGACAATTGGTCAATGATGGTAGACATTGAAATAGGGCACAAACAACTACAACAATGAAGTTTCGGTACAACCCAGTTTAGTTGTTTAATAATGGGTTAGCTACCTATGCCATGTTTTATAAACTAAAGTATGTAGACAAACTTATTTTTGTAACAACACCGAAAACTGTGAACTCGCCAACTTTATGTTGACACACTACTGCATGCTTTGCAGGTTGTTACGTACAACTTTGAACGGACATTGCAATTGGCTGGATTTACTTTATTTTCCGCTGCTAACTTAAACTGAGTTTTGGAATGTTAAACATTGATCACTAATCGGGTTGATTGTGATGATTTTTACAACCTAAATAATTGGTTCAACATGATTAGTGGCTGGATCCGGGTTAGTCGCACGTCTTGCGGTAAAACCCCGCATGTGGAATTTTAGGGTGTGACACATACTTAAGGGAATCTAGCATAAAGCTTTTCTTTTCTCAACATTGTTAGAAGCAAATGAGTATATCATCTATATAAATGATTACGAATTTATCCAATTACGGTCGACATATCTTATTCATCATGTCCATAAATGCAGCTAGGGCATTTGTTAGACCAAAGGACGTGACTGTAAATTCATAATGATTATTCCTAGTTCGGAAAATAGTCTTAGGAATATCACTTTCCTGTACTTTCAGTTGATGGTATCCTAAGAGTAGGTCGAATAATATGGCTTCCTTGAAGTTGATCGAATAAGTTGTCACTTCTAAGTAATGGTTACCGATTCTTAATTGCAACATTATTCATTCCTGGTAATCGATACACATATGCATCTATTCATCCTTTTTCTTGACGAATGATATTGGTGCTTCCTAAGAGATGTTGTATTAAATATTTTTCTAGCAATTCATCTAATTACTTCTTCAGCTTAAGTATTTTTATTATTGCTAAGTGTTAGGGTTCTTTAACAGTAGAAGTGGTTCCTAATATTATGTAATTTCTGAGTTCCTCCTCAGGATCAGGTGATAGTCTTGGTAGATCCTCTGGGAAAACGTCAGGGTATCCCGATACTATCGAAATCTCTTGTAGTTCCTTTCCTTTGTGTAAATGATCACAGGGATCATATACACTATACCTTGCTTTTATACATAACTTGTAGCTTTCCTTGCAGAGATTTACTTTATCGGCTGGGCTGTGTTGTCTCCTTGGATTGTGAACACTTCTCCTGTTGGCTTAAGAATCTCAATAAAATTCTGATTAATTAAGATTTGAGCATGATTGGATTCTAAAAATTCCATTTCTAATGTTACATCGAATCCAACGAGGTTCATAAGTTTGTATCCTAGCAATTTTATCTTTTCTTCCCGATCTACTCCACGAGTATTGGTGGTGTTCCTGACTTGCCTATGTTTAATTAGAGATTGATTGGTTGCTTGACAGAGCTTTAGTATTTATAAATTTTTGGTTCGCACCAGAGTTAAATAATACTTTAGCGTCAATAGCATGTACAAGAAATAGACCAACAATCATCTCAGGAATCATTGTTGCTGTCGCAGCCCCCGACCCCACCTTGGGTTCGGGTGCCGCGAACCTAAACTGGTGGTATCGGTGTTTATTAAATTTTTAGTGGAAATTAAATCATCAGGATCGTAGTTAGAAAATAATTTCAGAGTTTTAAATCACCAAACTTTTATATTAAACAAATGGGCTAAAACCCATAATTCATTTATATTGTATTTATAGGGATAAACCCTAATTACTGAAAATATAAACTTCTTTCTTTTATTCAGGTAACTTATAGCCACATTTAAGCCTACAGTGATCCATAGCTGGCTTCTAGTAGCTTCACATCAAATTACCTGAAACGCGTTTTAGAAATATTTTATTAGCAAGAAATACTAGCGAGTACATTTCATTTTTTGTAAAAGACAAATTGTTATATTTTACAGTATCAAGATGGAGATTACAATGTTTATATCTAGCAAATTCTCCAATGTACTTGTCACTCGATGGATCTGTGACTATGGTCATATCACACATTGGCTAACCCATTATCGAATTGTGAAGGTTATCAAGTAATGTATACGAAACCCCATAATACTGGCAGTAATTTGTACAATACAAAGACTCGATCAATGTAAATATAACTGAAAACATTTAAGGTTTTGCAAAGCAATTTGACAAAAAGAAGAATGACTCATATTCTAAACTTAGGTTTTACTATAGGCTTCCTGGTGGTATTTTCAGATAATTTTATTGAGTTCCTATTAAAAATATACAATGCACACGTGTTAGTATAATAACCCAATTCAACTTTATCAATACGTCACAACACAGAACCCCAACTAAGTTTACAAAGCATAGCCTTTATCAGGCAGCGCTTTGGCATCAGTTGCTGGGTTCAAGATCGATCAGACAGTGTATCGAATTAGTGATCAGGGGTTAAAACACTTACAACGGGGCAGAGCTTTGTGATTTGGGGTATTATTTTCGTCCTAATATTGAGAGAGAAAGAAATATTATGAGTGGATTGTGAAAGGCAGACGAACGCTCAATTTATAGGTGAAATTTGACACTGTCTCGCCCCACGACAGCTTGAGGCTCTGCCTCTAGCGTCCCGCGAGTGCCCCCTAGCTAGGGTTAGGGCTGACTAGTCAGCAGTGTAGGTGTGCCACGTGTATAACATGTGTCATCAAGGGTTTCTGGCAATTTACAGCCTCTCGCGTCCCGCGAGAGGTTTCTCCTTCGTCTGTCGCGGCCCACGACAGGCATAAAATCTTTTTTTCTTTTTTAATGAAATTAACTATACGCGGGTTCGGATTTTCGATTACGGGGTGTTTTAGGACATTTTTGAGGGTTGTTATATCCTCCCTACCTTGTTTTAAATCTCGTCCTCGAGATTCACTAGAAATAGGTAAGGATACTTGCATTTCATTTCAGATTCCAGCTCTCATGTGTATTCTGGTCCTCTCTTTGAATCCCATTTCCTTTGACCAGAACTAATCTCTTGTGTTTGAGATTCTTGATCTTTCTATCTTCAATCTGTATGGGCTTTTCTACAAAGTTAAGCTTATCATTTATCTATATATCTTTAAGAGGTATTACCAATGATTCAACTGCTAAGCATTTCTTTAGGTTACATACATGAAATACATCATGTATTCCTGCCATCTCCTCAGGTAGTTATAGTTGATAAGCTACTGGTCCTATACGTTTGATAATTTCAAAAGGTCCAATATACCTTGGGCTTAGCTTTCCTCTCTTACCGAATCTGACAACACCTTTCCATGGTGAGACTTTCAACAGTACCTTGTCTCCAACTTGAAATTCTAGCGGTTTGCGTCTATTATCTGCATAACTTTTTTGGCGGTCTCGTGCTGTTTTCAGTCTTTCCTTGACTTGAATAATTTTTTCAGTTGTTTCTTGTACCATTTCAGGACCTGACAGTTGCTTTTCTCCAATCTCTGCCCAATATACTGGTGTTCAGCATTTCGGTCCATAGAGTGCTTTAAATGGTGCAGCATTGATGCTTGTATGATAGCTATTGTTGTAAGAAAATTCTATTAAAGGTAAGTGGTCATCCCAATTTCCTCCAAAATCTATTATACAAGCTCTAAGCATATCTTCCATCGTTTGGATTGTCCTTTCACTTTGACCATCTGTTTAAGGATGATAAGCTGTACTTAGATTTAATCGGGTTCCCATTGCCTTTTGGAAAGTTTCCAAAAATGAGAAGTAAATCGACTATCTCTGTCAGATACAATAGATAAAGGAATCCCATGTAATGAAACTATTTCATTCACATACAACTTACCTAGTTGTTCCATACTGAAAGTTTCTTTCATTGGTAAGAAATGAGCAGATTTAGTCAATCTTTCTACAATCACCCAGATTGTGTCATTACCTTTTCGTGTCTTAGGTAATTTGGTAACAAAGTCCATTGTTACCAACTCCCATTTCCAAATTGGCATTTCCAATTGCTGCAGTAATCCTGAAGGCTTTTGATGTTCAGCTTTAACCTGTGAATAGGTTAAACACTTAGCAACACAATTTGCTATATCCTTTTTCAATCCTATCCACCAGAAGTTTTTCCTTAAGTCCTGATACATCTTGTCACTTCTAGGATGCATCGTATACTTAGATTTATGAGCTTCTTCTAGAATTTGGTTTCGTCAGTTTCCTTGAATAGGTATCCAAATCCTTTTCTTATGGAATCTCCAAATTCCATCTGTTCCTTTTTCTAATTCTTTAATCATTCCCTTCAAACCTTCAGCATTATCCTTGATTGCTGTTTCCTGTATCTTTTTATTTTGTTCATTTAAATCTACTTGTAGGTTTAATCTGAGAGCACGTACCCTTTTTGGCTTCTCATGGTACTTTTGACTTAAAGCATCAGCTGCTACGTTATTTTTTCCTGCATGATACTGGATATCATAATCATAATCGCTAAGGATTTCCATCCAACGTCTTTGTCTCATGTTTAATTCTTTTTGCCCGAAAACATACCTTAAACTTTTACGATCTGTGAAGACAATGAACTTACAACCATAAAGGTAGTGTCTCCAAATCTTAAGGGCAAAAATTATTGCTCCTAACTCTAGATCATGTGTTGTATAATTTTCTTCATGCTTCTTAAGTTGTCTAGAGGCATAAGCAATTACCTTTTGACGTTGCATCAACACACATCCAAATCCTAATTTAGATGCATCACAATAGACTATGTAGTCTTCAGTTCCTTCTGGTAAAGCAAGTATAGGTGCGTTCGTTAATCTTTGCTTCAAAATTTTGAAGGCTTTGTCTTGTTTTGGTCCCCATTCAAACTTAACTTGCAAGCGTGGTTGTAAAAATCTCGACTAGTCTCTGATTAGTCGCCGATTAATCACTAATTGGAGGTTCATCGATTAATGGCCGATTAATAGCTAGACAGTCTATGGCGGTCCTATTCTTGCCAAATTTTGGCAAGATGTCGGCCAAATTTTGACCAAACCATATAAATTCCTTCCAATTACTTAAAAAAATGAGTTAATAAGGGGTTAAAACATGTCTACTTTAAAAAAAACTACATATAAAAATATGTGTGTATATATGCAACTAAAAATTACTTATAAAAATCTAAATTCGATTAATTCTGATTAATCCCGATTAATCGCTAGTCGGTACCCCACCGCCCGACTAACGCCTAGCGATTCTTACAACACCGCTTGCAAGTTAGTTTGGTTAATGGAATGACTATTCTAGAAAAATCTTGAATAAATTGTCTATAATATCCTGCCAATCCAAGAAAACTTCTTACTTCTGCTAGTGATTCAGGGACCCTCCATTTGGTAATAACTTCAATCTTTGTATGATCCATATGAATTCCTTCATGATTAACTAAGTGTACAAGAAATTTCACTTCTTGCAAACAGAATTCACATTTAGAGAATTTAGCATAAAGCTTCTCTTTTCTCAGCAATGTCAGAAGTATGTATAAATGTTCCGCATGCTCTTCCTTACTTCTGGAGTAAATTAGTATATCATCTACGAAAACAATTATGAATTTATCTAGGTATGGTTTACATATCCTGTTCATCATGTCCATAAATGCGGTTGGGGCATTGGTTAAACCAAATGCCATGACTATAAACTCATAATGTCCATACCTTGTTCTGAAAGTTGTTTTAGGAATGTCCTTGATGCGTGTGAAGTGTTATATATATTAGGTGTATATTTTAAGCCCCTTTAACACTTATTTTTAGCCAAGTTTTAAATTTATAAAACACGATATTTCACTAACACTAAACACACATATGGGCAAGTGCACCCATCGTGAGCGTAGTATAGTGTTGGTAAGATACCGAGGTCGTCCAAGGACACAAGAGCTTTTAGTACCGGTTTATCCTCAACGTCTAATCAAAATAAAAGGTTTAGAAAAATGTTTTAAACTGAGAAAAGTAAAAACTAACTAAAATGCTGAAAATAAAAATAAAAAGAAAAACAGATAGACAAGATGAATCACTTGGTTCCGACTCGTATCTAGTGTAACCTTTGATTATTTCCGCACTTTTGCACATAATTAAGAGATTATCTTAGTTATTGTAGTAGGCCCCTCTTTTGAAGGTGACGTTACCCTCACCTGTCACACCCCGACCACGTAGAACATACAAAACGTGGCGGAAACATCGGGGAGTGTTGTAACAGAATTAATGTTTCACAACCATGGATATTAAAGTTTCGTTTTATTGACTAAAAGTGTTACAATGTCTTAACAAACAAGGAATTTCAACATAATTAACTAGTCTTGCATCTTTTATTGTCACTAAAGCCCAAGTCTGCCTATGTGTATCTTGGTCATCTTATGCAACAGCTCCTGAAAAACACATGTGAAAATAGGTACGTCAGCATAAAAATGCCTGTGAGATACATAGGTTTTGTGAAAATAAGATTCATGACTTATGTTTGAGAAAATGTTTAGTCATGAACCTTGTTATTTGCTTTGTCTTTAAATCATTTGAAAAACGATAAGATCAGATGATAAGTATAAATAAATGTAAGGTTAAATGGATAACCAAGTAAAATGTGTTTGTATAAAATAAGTTGTTTATAAATCAATGTCTTGTGAAAAGTATGTTATTTGTATGAAATGTTCTATGTCTCAAACTGAAATGATTCAAATAACGTTACGACATGTAATACCATACAAACACTTATATATAGGAAGTACCAGCGGCGTATCCACCATGCTTGTATCATATTACACACGCATCGTTACTTAATCACTTAATCAAACCAAACCAAACTATCAAAGTGTTCATGTCAAGATGTAAATCATGTCAAAATGTCTATGTCAAATATCCATGTCAAATGTCTATGTCAAATATCCATGTCAAATGTCTATGTTTAAACCAATAGTCAAAAGTCCTTGTATAAACCATGTCAAATGTTGATAGTCCAAAAGTAGTTAAGTAATGTATAACCAAAATGATATGTATGGTAAGTAAAATTTAGACTACTTAAACCATAAGTAAAAATGAACAAAACAAAGTATTGAAGTAAAACTTGGTTTAAATCAAAGTTATGTTTTGTAGAATAATGCATGCTTTACTGATACAAACACTTATGCAGTATGTTAAACGCAAACATTCAAGCCTTGAGACAGTCGGATAACCCTTTCAGTCAAGGTTATCAAAAGAATTGTATTCGGATTCAGTCATTCCTTACATCCAAACAAACCCGGGATGTCAGGAATGGGATTTGTCAAGTCCTATGGTACCACTACCTACTACCGAGCGGCGTAGCAAATGTTAATGAACGTAATAAAGACCCGTTTGTGCAAACCAAATGTCATAGAAGTTGTATACATGTCATATGAAAACAATGTACTAAGTATGCTAAGTTAACATACAAAGCAGAAAAGTCATGTAAATCAATGTGCTAGCATGTTATCAGTCAACATACTTGGCAGAAATGTAATGTAAAACGATGTACTAAGTAATGCACACAATGGGCACACCTAGCATAAAATGTATTGAAATCATGTACTATAATGTACTAACGAACATAGCATGTATATGATGTGAAAACGGAAAGCATTAAAGTAACAAGTAGGCACATGTGTTCCACCCCAAAACGTTTGGAAAACAGTAAAAGAGGGGTCTATGTACTCACATAAACACCTTGAAAACATTTAAAAGAGGGGGTTCTATGTACTCACTTGAGATTGCTCAGTTGTCTAAAGATAACCACCAAACAGTGCTAGATATCTCGGAATCAAACGGCACCTAATATAGGTAACTATGTTAAATAACCGGACCTAAATCGGAAGACTGGGTAGCATTAGGGTTTGTAAACCAAACGAGTGTGGAGACTCGTGTGATATGGTTTAACAAAGCCTACATACTAAATGAAACTTAACCTAACTGCTTACGACCCATTACGACCCGTTTAGGTAGCTTATGCTACTTTAACGCGTCGTTCGCGTGAAACGCGTTCGGACCGCCTAACTAGTCCTATGACAAGTATTATATGCCTAAACATGTTACATAATCAGTTATGTGACAAAAGTTTAGGTTACATATGCTTAATTACCAATTATACATGAAAAGGGTATTCTGGTAATTTACCTAAGGCATATAAACTACCTATCATACAACTACTTAAACGATGTGACCATAGGGTATAACCTCGGAAGGTTATTCCCTACCTACTATGGTCACCTAATGTATTTGGTCGGATCCTAATGATCGACCAAACTTGGTCGGGTTCGAAGGTATAGGCGATTTATCAGATCGCCTACCCTACGACCCTAGACAACGTGGTAATCAGTGGGCATAGTCCCAAGGGACTATAACCAACGTGATTACACTCACGTTGCGAAGTTCAAACGAACTTCGCATTGACCATTACTGGTCAACGCTGAAAGTCAAACAAAGTTTGACTTTCTGACTCGAAAAGCAGTAAAAATAAGGAAAAGAACGAAAGAATACTTACGAAGGGTCCCCGAATGCTAATCCCGATCCAAGAACTCAGGTATGAAACAATGGTTTCAACTTAGAGCTCTCAAATCAGAATTCTTGTGCAAAATGAGGTTGTGTGGGTTGGGTATTTATAGGAATACCCGAACCGTTAGGATCGTTTCATGGAAAACGTGCCATGATCCAACCCGTACACTTGTCGGAACCTTATGGAAGCTTAAAATGGTTCTTATCATCATGACTAGGCAATTGGAAACATGTGGTTGTGGTTAAAACAGCTGCAAACAGGCTGTTAGAAACTCTGAATCTGGTCTGAACTTGGCTAGCGCACCGCTACGCTAAAAGTGTAGCGCACCGCTAGGCCATAGTTTGGCAGATTTACACTTTTGGTCCCTGAACTGTATTTAGGCCATTTTCGACACGTTTAAGGCCCGTTAACCCCATTTCAAAGCTCTAAAATGAAGTTAAAGTATAGGGAACTTAAAATGTGCTCAAAAATATCTCGGATGTCGGTTCGTTTAGCCGTACGAACGCGATGTTCGCTTAATTACGACGGAATGCGCACAAGCGCGAAAAACGATCCAAATGACGCAACGAATGGATTTTTCTTATGCCGAACACTAAAATAAAATATTTTAGTGCTTACATAAATTTTTGGATGTCCGGATGTATTCAGAACGTAAGTTACGCGTAAAAATGCAAACTTGTGCACTTTTTGACGCTTTTAGTCCCTGTAAGCGATTAAACTTTGATTTCACCACACCAAACCTTTCAAAACTTATGTCTAAGTTATGTCAAGCTTATTTAAGGTATGTTAAGCCTATTTCACTATTCCGGAGTGTTTGTTGGATTAAACTAGTTATATTTACGCATCAGTGCGCGTATAACCTTCCAGAAAGCGATTTAAAGCTTGAAATTGAACAAGAGTTGATATGTGTAAACGATACACATATTTTTACAAATCCCAAGTATGAAATATAATATTTCATTGGTTGGGTATTTGTTTGATGGCCGTGAAGGCACAGGTGTTACATCACCCCAGTAGTTTGAGTCAGCAAGGATACAATCCTAAAAGGGTGGATTATTGGAAGATAATTAATTAAGTTATTAATGAAATATTGTGGTAGGCCCCTCTTTTGGAGGTGATGTTACCCTCGACTAAGTAGTCTGAGTCAGCAGGGATACAGTCCTAAATAGCCGGGTTATAGTATTAATAGTAGTTAACTTATGAGGGGATCAAAGAGTTTGGACCCCCGCCATCCAATACCGTTAAGTATTGAAGGAGGTCCTACTAAATTTGACCCAGGTCCATTGCAGGACCTCTAAACGCTGAACAATGGCAAGACCTTTACCAAACCGTTCCCTTAACCCCCGACCAGGTAGCCAACATACCTCCATATAGACCGTGGAGATATGAATGGTGAAAATCTTTTATTTTATATAGACAGTAAAATAATGCCAAGATACCACGGACAAACGATAAGGAAAGATCACCTTCAACACAAGCAACTAGTTATTAAAGTCATTAATACAAAACAAAATAAAAAGTGCAAAAGATTAGAAAAAAAAAGTATTACACTAGACACTTTGTCTTCACCAAGTGATGTAAGAGACTTAGGCAAACATGGCCTTGATTGTCAAGAACTCTTACGATCAATCTTGGATCCCGAGACGACTCACACACTCTACGATGGACAATGGATGATGGTGGTGGATGATGGTGTTATGGTGGTGGTGGGTGGTGGGTGAAGTGTGAGAGAGGTGGTGTGCCAAGGGATGGTTTGAGCTTGAGCCAAGCACTTCTATTTATAGGCTGAACAGAAGCTCGGGCACGGCCCCGTGTCCAGTGGGCACGGCCCCGTGTCCACATCCTTCTCTTTCTTCATTTAATGTTGTTTTCTCTTTTTAGTTGACCACGCCCCCGTGTCCGCTGAGCACGACCCCGTGGTGCAGAAGAATCTTTGTACTATGCAGATTTGCTGGATTGTGCGAATCTTATAGTTGACCACGGCCCTGTGTCCGCTGAGCACGACCCCGTGGTGGGCAATAGAAGCTTCTACCACTTTGTCTTTTCTGCTGACACTTGGGCACGCCCCCGTGCTGGCTGAGCACGGGGCGTGTTCAGGCTTCTGATCTCTTGTTTTGCTTGGGAAGATGCTGTCGTGGGGTCGGGCATGCCACGTCTTGTTCCTTTTCTTGTATTTATGTTAGATTTTGATGTCTTTTTGCTTCTTTTGTTAATTTGAGCTCATTTAATCCTGAAAATACAAAAGGAAGATAAAAGCACACTTTTTCCAACATTAGTACTAAAAAAGGGTTAGTTTTATGAAATTTATATGTTACATTTTGAACACATCAGTCCTCTTCTTGTACCTTCAGTTGATGATAACTTGAGCGTAAGTCGATCTTAGAAAAGAATTGGGCTCCTTGAAGTTGATCGAATAGATCATCGATTCTAGGTAGTGGTTACCGATTTTTAATCGTAACCTTATTTAATTCTCTGTAATCAATGCACGTATACATTGATCCATCTTTCTTTTTGACAAATAACACCGGTGCTCCCCATGAGGATGAACTAGGTTGTATAAAACCTTTTTATAATAATTCGTCTAGTTTTTTCTTTAATTCCTGCATTTCTGTTGGTGCTAGACGATAGGGTGCTTTGGCAATCGGTGCCGTTCATGGTAGGTGAATTCTAAATTCAACCTCGCGATCTGGCGGTAGTCCAGGTAATTTTTCTGGGAAAACGTCTGAGAATTTAGATACTACGGGAATATCTTTTAATTCTTTTTCTTTAGTGTTAATGATTACCAAAATCATATACACCATTTCTTCCTTTCGTGCATAACTTGCAATTTTCATCATAGAGATGAATTTTGTTGACCTTGTCGGCTTGTCTCCTTTAATTGTGATTCTTTCACTATTTGGCGTAAAATCTTCTACTGACTTTTGCTCACACAAAATTCGTGCATGATTAGCTACCAATCAATCCATTCCTAATACCACATCGAATCCGGTTAGATCCATAGGTAATAGATTAACAATAAATTTATGGCTTAAAATTTCTATCTTTCCTTTCTGAAGGATTTCGCTTATTTTGATAGAATTTCCATTTGTCGTCTCCACCAGACAGTCTTGGTGGAGTTTAGTTAATGGTTGATTGAGAATTTTGCAGAAAGAAGTATTTATAAAACTTTGGTTTGCACCAGAGTCAAATAATACTTTAGCATAAACATCATTAACTAAAAACGTACCGGCAATCACATCAGGGATCATCTTAGCTTCTTCTGCAGTCAGTACGAATGCTCTGGCATTCTTTTTGGGTCCTACTATTGCCTTTGCTTTGTTGTCTGCCACTGGAGCTAGTTTTGGGAAGTTTGGTCAGATATGACCAGCTTCTCCGCAGTTATAGCAGATCATAGTACTTTCTTTTCTTTTGTATTCTTCTTCCTTATGTCCTGGCTTCTTGTAGAAGTTGCATGATACCGCATATTTTCCGGAATGTTTCTTCTTACAGAACTTACAAAAAGGTGAAGAAGATAAACATGTTCCTTTCCCGCGATAGGAATTACCATAACGTAGTTCTTGGGTAATCCTTTGGGCTAAATTCTTTTTCTGGTTTTCCTCCTGTGTACATATCAATCCATCTGTCAGAGAGTTAGCAAACTCCACTGTTTATTCTATTGTTTGTGGTCTAGCTGTCTTGACTATATCTCTGATCTCACTGATTAATCCCCAGATATAACGGGAGATTAATACTGTTTCTGGAGAGGCTAGTGTTGGTACTATCCTAGCATACTCAAAGAATTTGGTAGTAAATTCCCTTCAATTTACCCTAATCATTCTATGGTTAAGGAATTTATTGGCAATCTGCTCCTTTTCATGAGGAGGAAAAAACTTCCCTTCAACCATTTCTTTAAAGTTATTCGATTCCATATTGTAAACCATGCCACTTCCCCTTGATTGTAGAATGGTATTCCACCACTCTAAAGCTTCATCTTTGAAAAGATTAGAAGCATACATGATTTTATCCTCATCTGCACACTTACTTATTTTTAAGTCTGCTTCAGTCTTTTCTATCCAGTGTAAAGCTGAAATGGCTCCTTCGTTGCCTGAGAATTCTATTAGTTTGGATGATAAAAAGTCTTTGTAAGAACAACCATGTGAGATGGTTCTCTTTCTTTTTGGAATTGGATCTTTAATGAGAAGTCCGTGGCCTCCATTCACACTGTGACTTGGTTCGTCATGAGTACATTTACTACCGATTATGGTATTATTATTTTCTACCTTTTTATTAAGAGTATTAATAATAAATGGCATGGCATCTATGATTCCTTGAGCTACTATGTGTTCTATAGCACTCTTATCCAGTTGGTTCTCGTTATCATTATTATTCTAGACTTCCTGATTTACTTCGTTTGACATCTGAATTGTAAACATTAGTAATTATGCATCAATACAAATATATATATATAGGGAGAACATGCGAGAACCACCTCTTATTGCGAGAAACGCGAGAACCAATGTGAACACAACCAAAAATGCCTAAAAATAGCTAAAAATCACACAAATTTTTTTTTTAAATATTTTTTATATAAAAATCGCTACTTTTCGAAGACAAAAAAAATTAAAATTTGTTTTTTGCCACTAAAAGTAGCGATTTGAGCATAAAAAATATTAAAAAAAAATAAAAATTTTAGATTTTTTTTTTTTTTTTTAGATTTTTTTTAGATTTTTTTAAGGTTTTTGGGGGTTTAGATTTTTGGGGGGTGGGGGAGGGGGGTTTAGGTTTTGGGGGGGGGGGGGGTGGGTGGGTTTAGGTTTTTTTTGGGGGGGGGGGGGTTAGGTTTTTTTAGGTTTTGTTTAGGTTTTTTTTAGCTATTTTAGGTTGTGTTCACATTGGTTCTCGCAATAAGGGTGGTTCTCGCATGAACTCCTCCCTATATATATATATATAGTATACTAGGCGGTGATTTTCTAGTATTGCATCTCTCTCGTCATATTTCCAGACGAGATTCTCTCCGATACGGCGTATTATATTTCCTTCCTCAATCAAATCTTCACCATAGTGGCGAAGTTCGACTACATTTTCCTGACTCATGGGTGGCATTTGGGCTGGTACGGGTTCGTTGTAAACTGGTTCGGGTTCTCCGTATGGCATATAGGGATATGGGTCATTCATCAGAACTTGAAATGCCCAGTCATTGGTCCACCATTGTTCTAATGGGTTTGGTGCTGGTAACCTCGATATTTCGTTTGGGTTGAAAGCTGGGATTGGTAACTGATTTTCTTGGTTTGGTTCTGGGTACATTGGTATGGGTGCTATGGATTGTTCTGGGTATAGAGGTAATAGCTGTGGTTCTGGTGCTGCTACACAGTTAAGATCGAGAATATTTTCTATGGTTTGAAACATATCAAGATTGGCTAGTCTCCTATCCAGTTCCTCCCACAGAGGTAAAGTTA
>JARYGA010009872.1:0-36037 GCA_030545235.1 Helianthus tuberosus | reverse complement strand
TTTTTTTGCAGAACCGTGGTGGATTGCGATGGCTTGGGTCTAGGGTTGTCAGAGAGAGAAAAGGAGGGGGGGAGAGTCTGATACAACCATATGGTAAAACTGTATACGACTCGTATTCATATGGTAAAAAATGGTAAAAATTAATTTATTCTCTTTAATCTATTAGAACGATCCAAAAAACGAAAGGGATTTCGAGCAGTTGGTATTAAACCAATCATTTGTTGATGTTGGGTTTTCAACAAATCTATGAGCAGTTATTTCAGTTATTTCTGTTGATCCACAAATTCCAGCTATGGACCAGACACATGTCACATAGTTTGTCAGTGAACAAAAGATATAGATGTAGATCTCTGCCATAGATCAGTCATTCCTTGTGATACATGAACGTTGTATTCTTGTCTTTCAGAAGAGTTGGTATTGAACCAAGAATACTTCAAACATTCTAAACCCTACCTGGAAACAAACCAACAAAATCCTGATAGTGAAAAACATCAGCAATAATTTTTTCTTTTCCTTCAATTTCGAGAACATTCTCCCTGTGTATGTGCTTGTGCTGTAGAAACCGGTGGTGAATTTGCGCACACAACTGAAGGTTCAGTGCATGAAAAGTTTCTTACGAAATGTACGTGACAAAACGAGTATGTTGGGAATTAAACGCATGTACGTGACAAAACAACGATCGTTCTAATAGATTAAAGAGAATAAACCAAGTACTAATCATCTGCTTTCTGAATCTAAATCTGAATGTTAACTTTGACTCATAAACCCTTGAATCCCAACGCTTCTCTAAAAAAAATTGTTTCTTTCCTTTTCATGAGGTAAAACCGGTTTCAACATCAAGGGTTGTTTTTCACCCTGTGTGAGCATTGGAAGCCCGACAAACAGTCTTGCAATTACGTCTTCAATCAAGACCGCATTGTTAATTTTAATGATTATTCGAAACATTCCGAATAACTAGCAGAAGAACCCGACACGTCTTCTATGATGATTCCAAACATTCACGAACCACAATGGATTCAGACTCATACTACTCACCCTCCCATGAGGAAAAGTTTTCCCGACAACTCAAGATAAAGGAGTTGGGTTGTGTTCATATCAGCGTTGTTTATCACCCTGTGTGAGCATCGTAAGCCCGACCACTAGCAGAAGAACCCGACACGTCTTCTATGATGATTCGAAACATTTACGAACAACAATGGACTCAGACTCACTTGTTGCGAATTTGGTTTCTTCGGTACAGGCTGATGAAACCGAAGTTGTTATTTCAGTTGTTCAGTAGTTTCGAGACGACGCGGCTTCTCCTTACAACTCTCATCAAATGCCTCACCCTTCCTTTTATTTTGTAAATATTAAATAAAGAATAACACCATGCCCATAACCCCGCGTTGATAGCTTCCGTTTTATTACAGTCATACGACGCGGCTTTTTGTTCTTTCAATCTTTGTTACTTGTTAATGTTTTATTTTTTTCTACTTTTAGAAAGGTTTGACCACCTCACGACTGTAAAATGTCTCGTGTGATTGACACCTTAAATCCCTTAAATACTTTGAGAAAAATCTAATTTTCGAAGAATACAGGCCGTATAACAGTATACGGCCCGTATATAGGTTCGTATACATTGTATACGACCAGTCAAATTATTTACACATGGTGTATACGGGCCGTATACTCTTATACGGCCCGTATGGAATTAAAAAAAATTGACAAAGTCTGCTGACACAGACTTTGTTATTTTTTTAAATTCTATACGGGCCGTATAACATTATACGGTCCGTATACACCATGTGTAAATAAGTTTTTACCATGTGTTAATATTAGGACCCAAACTATATACAAAATACACAAATATGTGAAATTAACGATGAACGCTAGTTACAAGCATATTCATTACACATGTGAAGGCTATGTAGACGGCTTTTACTATTGAGATAGATGTTATGTAGACTCCTTTCATTATATGAACATTATATAATTATTTTTAACCGTTTTAGTTACATGTCTATCTTATTAGATTAAAATAATTTTCTATACGAGCACTTTTATAAACTTTGAATACAACTTCAGCAAAATTTTACTATTTTAAGAGGGTAACAATTAGAGTTTCTCAAGTGGTTATTTAAAAAAAAAGATTTTAATTTAAAAAATGGTTTGCATGACATTTTCTTTCGAATTAAAAAGTAATAGAGTGAATTACGCAAACCTAACTCTACTAAGTAAAAGCTTCATGTTTAACCAGTGGGAAATGTTCAAATGGAAACCACTAGTTATCGCGAAAACTCGAAAACTAATTAAAAAAGCCAAAAAAACATAACAATTTTCGCTATTTTTTATATATATAAAAAAAATTTCAAATTTTTTTGTAGTGCACATGTGTAATACTACACATGTGTATGTGTACTACACATGTGTATTATTACACATGTGTACTACAAATTTTTTTGTTTTTTTTTTGAAAAAAATGTTTTTTTTATATATAAAAAACAGCGATTTTTAATAAAAAGATTGTAAAAAAATAATTTGGTTTGTTTTTTAGGTTTTTTTTAGTTAGTTTTCGAGTTTTACAATAAAAGTGGTTTTCATTTGAACCTCTCCTATTTGAAAAAGTATGTATATAGTTTTTTACTATTTGTTATCGTAACACTTTTGATCCTTGAAGTATAATCACTTTAGTTTTAACATGATTAGTAAAAAAGTACATTATTCACATTTATTTAAAAAATATCTATAAATAACTAACCGTCCAACCCCGTCACCATCTCGCCCCCACCCTCCGTCATAGTCAACCTCTCTAGTCACGCTAAACAAATTCAACCAAAAACAATGAAATAAATACATAAATTGAAAGCTTTACTTACCACAGATCCCACATGTTCATAAGTCCATTCAGCCAAGGCAATAAAATATCAAGAAGAAACTAGTTTTAACTTTATTGAAAGCTTTAGGTACTTTTAAATTACTCTGGAGTAATTTTCATTTGTTTTAGAATTAACTAGTTTTAAATTTATTGAATTAATGGTCTGTTAAAAGGATCAAATCAACTCGATTCTAGTGGCGGATTCAGGAAATATTTTTAAGGGGTGCGGATGAGAGGTTCAACCAAAATTTCAAGGGGTACGGGCGGGATTTTGCCCTATAAAATATACTAACTTTTTTTCAAGGGGTGCGCCCGTCTATCCAGCCCCCTTACTAGGTCCTCCCCTGCTCGATTCGGCACGGACGAGTCAACCCAATCCATGTTTTTCTTGTACGAATGAACCAGTCATAGAGATTTCTCTTAGTGTTTAAACCGTTGAACCGTTTTTCATCAGGATCACATATTTCAACACCCATCTGTTTATATAGAGGGGATTCTTACCAGGTTGTGTCATTTTTTTTTCCTAACTAAAGTCTGGTTGTTGCAATATTTTTTGGCTTATTTAGTGTAGATCTTGGAGTTTTGATTTGGTTCCTATGAGCTTTTTAAGGTGATTTCAATACGAACTTGAGTGTCATGTTTGATTTTATTTTCAAATCGTTTCTTGCAACTTAAAATTTTGTTTGGAAGTATTGTTCATGCTAAAAGTGTTTATGGTATAATTATTCCTTGATCAAAATAGATATACAAGAGCCCTAATGCCCAATATATATATATGATAAATCTAATTACACATGACACCCTCAATCAATGGCGGACCCATGATTTTTTTTCAATGGGGTCCATTTTTTTCGGTGTTTAAAATTTTCATAACAAAACGTTAAAATTTCAGACCGGTCCTCGTTCGGGTCGCGTGAGAGCGAGGTTTGAATTAGATTTAAAAAAAACAGAAAAATAGACTTTACAAGGATTGAACACATGACCTCTTGTTGGTAAAGAGGGGGTTTGAATTAAATTTTATTTGGTTAGATTGACAGTTTTTTGTTCAGTGTTTTAATTTCTGTAATAATCAAAACAACACTTACGCTAAAACTTTTGCTTAAAAATAAAAGAAATTGAGGTACAAATACATGAAATAGATGTATAAATACATGAAGTTGAATAATAAACACATGAAAGTGAGGTACAAATTATGAAATACATGAATTGAATGTATAAAGGCAAGAAATATATGAAAATATGAAAGGGTCGGTTAAGTATGGTTAAAAGAGGGTACAAAAAAAAATTGACAACCCTTTTTGGTTAATTAAATTTTTGAATAATTGTTTTTCAGTTAATTCGGTTTTTGTTTGATTTCGATCAGGTTTCATCTGTTTTCGGTTCAGTTTCTTCTGTTTTTTGTTTGGTTTCAGTTAACAATTTAGTTATTGCTCACTCCTAGACATTGTTAATCACGTAATATATCAATTTTTTAATTAAAAAAACTATAGCTATACTACACTCAAATTAAAGAGAAATAAAATATATATTTTTATGGTGTAATTAAAAAAGAATATTAACGTACAAAGAAGCCATGACCGTTTATAAATCGTGAGGTCATTAGTTTTTTTATAAAGAGGATAAAGCATAACTATTAACTAGTTATCTGTAATTTGTTTAAAGATGATGGAATTAAAGTGTAATTAACATGGAGGGATTAAAATGTAATTATTATTTGAAAGACTTATTTACCCTCTTTTAAGGTTGTACATTATGCATTAAACTAAAAAGAGTTTTTAACTTTTGAGTATTTTAAAATGTCATTCCCTTAGGGGAGTGGGGGTGGGAGCGTGATAGAATTCTATCACTCATTGCCACTACTCCCATCACTCGTGAAAAAAGAAAGCGTTGAACATATCACGCGTTGTAAAAAATTGATTGTATGTGTATGAATTGTAGGTTGTGTATTAATACTTGTACGTTGGAATTCCATCACTAGTGATGACCACCGCCACTAAAAAATGTTTGTGAGTGATAGAATAGTGGTTACTGACATAGCGGAACATGATTGGATGTTTGTGATTGATGGAATTCCATTACTTGTAACCACCCCCACTCCCCTTATGCATTAGGGTGGAAAGGGCACTAGAGTAATACATTAGCCCCATCAAATCAGATGTTGTCATGTCATTTTCATCTAGTACTCTAAATGCGGCGAAACACTGGCGATACCTACCCACAAGTACCCTAGTCCATGTATAATGGGGGGTGAAAGGACGCTATAAGGGGTTACAACCCCCCATAACGGGGAACACCGTCCCGCCCCCTAGGCGCTATAGGGGGGAGGGTTATAATTTCAGGCGTGATGAGCATAATAGGATTCAAAGGGAGTTATGTGAGCAAGGATGGGTTGGGAAATGTATTTTGTGGGGTATGTGATGGGGGTTATATGGTGTTAAAGGTGGGTTATGGGTAGTGGCGGACCCAGGAATTTTTCATGGGGGTGCGGAACATTTTTAAAAATTTTAGGCCCCTAGGTATATAAGTAAAAAAAATCGGTTCGTATCGGTTCGGGTCATGTAAAACAAACGAATATCAAACTAAATTTATATAATCATCAAAAACATGTTAAACCTTGTTACAAACATAATTAAAACGTCGACGCCCTACGGGTTTTCATTTTTTGAAATCTATTCAAAACATCATCTAAAACTAATTTCTTAATCAATTCTTTCTCTATATAACATAAGTTCATCGCTCCATAACATAATGTTTCAAATTTAATTTTAATTTTAATTTTCAACTATTCACGCCCTAGAAATCATAATGTAAGTTGTAATCACCCTAAAAATATAAACAACATAATCACCCTAAAATATATAAAAAACATAATCACCCTAAAGATCATCTAAACAGTCATAAACAACGTAAAAACACACAAAATTTCAAACATATTTAACAACTTTATTACCCTTTTTTTTCTCCTATAGTATCAACCAAAATCATCAAAATAACAAAGAAACTTACCCGTGTTCGGATTCCGGTTATATTTGGTGTCAAACGACGGTGGTATGGTGGCTGATTACGGTGGTCGCCGGCTGCTGGACTGTTGTCGCTGGGTGATGTTGTTCGTTGGCAGTGCAGGGACGCAAGAGAGAGAGAGAGAGAGAGAGAGAGCGGGAGAGAATTTTTAAAGGTTTTGGGTTTTAATTATTTTATTATAGTTTGAAATATTGTTGGGTTTGGTCAATGGGCTAAAACTTAGTGGGCTAGCTAATTAGGAATTATAAGTGAGTAAAGGTATGGGTATTTGAGTTTAGTTAGTTAGGTATTAATAGTTATATAATTTAGGTAGTATTTTTTTTTAAATAGAAGTTTACTAAAAAAAATTTTAAATATAAATTGATAATGTTTTTTACCTAAGGGGTGCGGACGAAAAATTTCAAGGGTGCGGACGAAAAATTTCAAGGGGTCCCCGGGGGTGCGCCCGCCCACCTTAGGCTGGGCTTGGGTCGGCCCCTGGTTATGGGGTGACTAATACACATGGCCTAAGAGATGGATCTCACCTCCTCAATCCTTAAAGTCTTCAACTCTCATGACAAATGTTTACCGCAAGTCTCAACCCTCATGGCAAATCGTAGGGGTGACGGCGGTGTTGTCGTATGGCTTCGAACCCTGAACGCGTTTGACACATGGCGCCCCCTTATATATTGTACAGACATGGATAAGCATGATTTGGTTTTGGAAAAAGGTGACACATCATACCTTTTAAGGTGTAATGACTTTTCGTAAAGAAACGATGTGTCGATGTGTGTTAGAGCTTTTCATGAGGAGACAATGTTTGACAAATTTAAACATCGTCAACTTTAGAGAACTAGAGGTCAACGGTTCAAATTGTGTGTAGTTTTTTTATTATTATATATTTTGTAACTGGACGCTGAATATTTCGTTGGTCTCAAAGATCATTTTTGATTCACATATAAATGGTTTAATTTTTTATTACTATTATTCTTAAGCACATATATAATGCATTCATATATTTAATGCATTACGTGGAAATTTATTTTGTAAGATCTGGTTGGAAAAAATCACTCATATATTTAATGCATTACGTGGAAATTTATATGATATATACATGGTCACTACAAAACAAAACTAATTAAATTACATGCAAAATGTGTAATAGAAAACTAAATATGATATATAGCAGCTAGCCAAGGGGGTTTCTGGAGGTTCTCCATCACTCCCTTCTATTTGAAAAAATTAGTAGAAACTTGTATGATTTAAAAAAAATCAATGAGAGTTAGTGATAATCTATCAAAAGAAATCTTCAGAAAAAAAAAAAAAAATCTTGAATCCGAACCATCTTATTGTACTCTTCCTTCTATATTTCTTTGTATATAAATGGTGTGAATATTCCAGAATTAAAAAATATATAGGAATCAAATCAAGATGATCATCCAACTAAAAAAATATGGCATTGACCAGCAGCAGCATCATCATACTTAGTAAATCCAACCAATAGCAAAGTTAAGGTACAGTATGAGAAGTGTAGATGTAGACAGCCTTACCTCTACTCCGTAGAAATAGAGAGGCTGCTTCCAGTGAGACCCCCGGCTTGATTGTAGTTTTGTATCAAGCCTTGGACCTAAGACACATAACACTCAAATAATCGGGACAGAGACTGATTGGTGCATGTACCCCAGTGTCTTTCAGCTATCAACGTCACCACATGATGCATGATTAACCATCCGCCGGTTTTAACGTTATTTTCACTAAATTAGTAAAATAACGTTAAAGTTAGTACCATTTCACTTTTGCCCCGCCCCCCCCCCCCCCCCCCCCCCCCCCGCGGAGCGCCTACACATATATACATTATATGTACACACCGCAAACGGGGCATAGATGAGATTGAACAGCAAATAGAGAAATAAAAAATGATGGATTGATGGGCAAGCGACAGACATGATTTCTTTAAAACAAGATTTCTTTCAAACAAGATTTATATTTGTTCGTATCTGACCAGATGTGGATGATCCAACTAACATGTGAATCCCATCGGGATTTTTCGTTTTTTTTTCTTTTAAAAATGATCGGCTAAAATCATACCACACTGTCTTTCAAGTTTCACCCTTTGAGATTTTAAAAATGATCCAAGCAGGTTTTAAGTTGTAACATAACTAGGTTATAAACTCGTGTATTACACGAGTTAAATAAATAAATTTTATATACTAAATAATAAGATACTATAAAACCCTTCTTTATTGTACGGGTTGAATAAATGTACTTTTATATATTAAACTAGTGATAATACCCGTGAATATCGCGGTGTTGAAAAATGATATGTTTGTTACTTTTCAAAAGAAAATACGTTGTTATCATGGCAATTTGAATTTAAATATTAAAAAAAAAACAAATTCATCGTACTACAAATGTAAAAAAAAGGGATCGAAAAGTAAATGTAAGAAATATGTTTTTCGGATGTTTAACATAAACTGAAACTCTGTTACTCTAACACTTCTACTTGCTGGAGTTTTGTAACCAATAACTTCGAATTCGTTTTAGACAAGTTGAAAAAACAATCGTCACCTAATGAAATATGTTCAGCTTGAAGTATATCATGTCATCCAACAACACCGTACCTATGATAGAAAAAATATGAAAAAATGTTTAGTAATATATAGAAATTGGGTAAAAGAGAAGTAATAAGTAACATAATAAATTGATTGACAAACCTTCTTTGACTATCAATATTGTGTGTACAAAGATTCTTAACCCAAGTATTTCATTTAAGAACTTTGATCTTTACTTCAGAAAACTCATTTAAACCACCTAAGTCAGTAATTAACTTGGGAATGATCTACATTTTGTAAGAAGATTAAAAATACGTAAATTTTTTTATATGAAAAAGACTAAAAAACAAAAAAAATTAAAATAAAAGAGGATAGTATAATACCAATTGATGAGTTACTGTCATTGCAAAAAAAAGGTAGTTAGCATCGTCACTAACTTGTCGATAACCTTCCACATTGCTAATATGTTCATATTCTTGCTCAATCAAGGAGTGTTCTTTAACAAAACTTGACGACCATATTTATTGAATATCATAATATTAAAATGTGTGACGTCCTTTATTTGAAAAAAACAGGATATCACCAGGACTTAACCTTAGATCTTCTATAAATTTAAACCAACCATCAGCAAAACAATAATTTGGACCAATATTCCTAATACGGACTTCCCATTGATGATAATCGGATACATTAAGTATAACCATGTTATCGGGTAAACGATAATCATAATGTTTTGAAATAAAAGTATTTGGTAGAACCTGTACAAAAAATAATTATTACAAATTTATGCGTATTATGTTTTTTTTAATAAATTGTATTAACAAAAAAATAAAATTTAAATCTATAAGAAAATTACGTACCGTTGGACTTTGTAAAGGATTTTGAATAATTTTACAGAACGATTTTCCATACTCTTTATTTGGATCATGAGATAAGAGGTTGAACTTGAAAGTACGATCACCAACATAGTTGAACATCATGAAGAAAGATTCATGGCCGAAGTAGTTTAAAACCTCACACCATCCATCGGTAAAGTAGAATACATCTTCTATTAATTTGATAACAACAGACCATGAATGCGTTTCATCAAATTTAAGACTAACAGTTGAAGATTCTAACTTATTCATCCATATAAATATACTCATACATATAGGTATAGCCTGAAAAACAAAAAACAAAAGGAAAAATTCTTTGGAATAAAAGATAAAACAATACGAATAATTACTTTAAAAAAAATAAATAGGAAGAGGTATGCACCTGTTGAAGCGATAGCGGATCAAGTATAGTTATGATAAAATTCGAACCATGACGATACATGTTAACCAAAACACGAAAAATCAGAAAGATGACTAAAGATTGAATAGTACTTGCAACACATAGAATGAAACAAAAAATGTAGAGTATGTATTTATAACAGAAAATTGCAAAATAATACTTAAAAATATGATTATTCATTACTATAATTGTAAATAGATTTACAATTAGTTGTAAAAATATTAAAGCTCTCATAACAAAATTATATCCTAAAATGCAAAAGCAATATCTATTTAAGTAAAATATATATAACTAAATATTGGTAAAAAAATATAACCGTCAAGTTTAATTATTTTATTAATATGTAGTTAAGTAAAATATCTATAACAATACATAAATATTTAAATATAGAGACATCATTACAATATATCAACTCAACTTCTGCAAACTCACTGTTCAATCACCACGCTCAAGAAACTTCAACGGCGGTTCAAGATTTAGTAAAGGTACTTTTCCGACTTCATCTCCGATCAGTTATAAGACGATTGTCACTTTGATTTACCAACTGAAGTTATCTTCGGTAGTACAAATAACTCCTGAATTGTGTTTATTTCCGGCGATTAATGAAGAATTAGACGTGAAATCGGAGTTTAGGTTTTTATTAAATTGAAACTTGTGTATGTTATATGTATTTAAGAGGGATTATATGTATTGCATGTGTTTGAATGTATATAATTTCGGTTAATAGTTTGATTTGGTTCATAGATTTTGATGATCTTCTTATGAAAAATAAAATTTCTTGCTTAATAGTGTGATTTCGATGATTGAATAGCTATGATTCTCATATAAAATTTATGATTGAGAAATATTTTTGTTCACTGATATTCAAAATAAGATTATATTTAACTCATATGTTAAGACTAATATTGAACACTATAAAAGGAGAATTTTTGGTAAAAATTTATTGACTAATTTGAGTATTTGTAATATTGTAATTAAATATACTGATCTGATAAAAGTTCATTTAGTATTGTTTATATGTGTATTGTATATTGTATTATTGAAAGTCTGCATACAAAGATTTGATGTAGATTATGACTTATGTTTAGGAATATTGAAAATATTGCTTAAATTATATACCAGTAAAAATTTTATACATATAAGAATGATCAAGGCATATTTACAAAAAAATGTGTGTGAAAATCTGTTTAACACGTAATTTTGTTATTGCTATGAACATATATGTATGGATTCAAGTTCAATAGTAAATGTTTATAACAGATGTTGGTATAATGCAGGTATAGAAAAATGAGTCCCTCATGCGTCGCTGTCTTAGAAGAGCCATCCTCGTTAAAACTTGTATGTACAAAGCTTACAAAAAAATATATATAACTTGTATTACAGAATATGTAAAACCTAAATTTAACCGCAGGTGCTGCCAATTGATTTTGTTAAGAACGTATATGGAGATTATTGGCAAAGGACAAAAATAATGATAAATCATGAAAGTCGTAGAAGTTGGCAAGTTTCTTTGAGAAGTGTACGTGGGGAATCCGTTATCACTGACGGATGGAGTAATGTGGTAAGGGATCTTGAATTGACAAAAAGGACGTTATTGCGGTTAAGGATAATCGAAGACAAAAATATGGAAATCAATTGCTTCGTCGAAAACATATGTGGTGAATCTTTTGTCACAGTAAACCGTTACAACGTTTTAAAGATAATAGTAAGTGTACTATTACGTCTGAATGAATATTTATTTTCTTATAGTTGAAATATAAATGATTTACATAAATATCTATCAATAAAATGTTACATAACTTTTCAGGCGATTCCAGAACCTTATGTCAGAAACTGTTACTCTTACGCACCAGTGAACGATTGTTATAACATAAATGAAGCAGGTCATACTTGGAAAGTTGAGACAGACAAAATCAATGATAATTATGTTTTTACAAAAGGTTGTCCGAAGTTATTTCATGATCTTGGAATAGAAGAAGATGATTTACTAGTGTTGATGAAGACGGACACCGTCACATTTGAGTTAAACATTTATCGTAAAGGAGTTGAGTTAGTTTTGAACCACAAAGAAGAAAGTGATGATGACTCTCTGCTGGAAATACCTAAAGACACATGCTACAAAAACGTTGACTTTGTAAGTATTTTATACTAAACTATAACGGTTTACTAAAAAATACGACTTACTTACGTATCTTATTGTATGACAGGCTTTCTGTGAAGATGATGACTCAATAGATCAGTTTATGTGTGAGGTACTAACCTTACATTTATGTAGATTAAAATACATTACAATAAGCTTTTGTGATTTTATTAACTATCATAAACAGATGAATGAAAGTCGTAACAAAGAGGAAGTGAATAAGAACATTGGTGGAAAACAAATGTCAAACGTGGGAACAAAGAGTCTGATACAGAAGAGATAAACCAACCAACAAAAGAAGATGTAATTATTTGAAACATAATAATACATGAGTAGTAAATTTAATATATTTAGCCATATTTATTTATTGATTGTTGGTTATTGTTATCTAAAGTTAGTCGTTGTGTTAACAGGTTAAGAAGAAAGGAAAACAGATTGAGGCATATTGTAATGCAGACGACAGTAAGGAGTTGATATGCGAAACAGAAGTGGAAATGCAAAACGTGTCAACAGTTGGACACAGAACACGCAGTCGGTTGGTACGTATAGCATAACTTAACAACATTTATTGATGAATATTTGATAGAAATTAAGATATATAATACATATATTATTTTAAATATAATGTGTTTCTTAATAATTAGGAAAAAGACATTAGAAAGAGATCTGGTAGTGCATTGAAGATATTGGATGTTGCACCAAAACGTGTTGCAAGGAGGAATTATGTTGAGAAAACTGGTAATTATGAATTTACAAAGAAGGGAGAAAACCGAATGGTATGCTTTTTTACAATACTAAATGATATACAGTAATACTATAACATTCATAAGGCTGATTTAATTGTTAATTATGGTATTCATGCAGAGAATGCCTGCTGATGTTGTAAGAATTGGCGGATTCAAAAACAAAGTGCATGAGTTAAAAGTGACGAACATGAATGGAAAAACAATCGATATAAATCTTAGGCGCCAGAAGAATGGAGATGCTGCGAGGTATGCAATCGAAGGTTGGCCAATGTTCATGAAGGAGAACGGCCTTCATTTAGGTGACATAATGCATTTCAAATTTATAAGCTAGGGAAATCTGCTGATCTTATCACACATGGATGCAGTTAATGCAGGTTAAAAGGTAATCTTATAAGCTAATGCTGAAGGTGTTTGCATAGAACA
This sequence comes from Helianthus tuberosus, assembly GCA_030545235.1. NCBI lineage: Eukaryota > Viridiplantae > Streptophyta > Magnoliopsida > Asterales > Asteraceae > Helianthus > Helianthus tuberosus. Next base: position 23,047 of record JARYGA010009872.1, on the reverse strand, counting down.
AATCATGACTCTTTTATGCTACTTATTTTATGTTTAATTTTGTTTTGGACACGTAAGCAGTGGTTATGATGTTTTATTTTGTTCGTTGGTAGTTTAAGTTTAAAGACAATTAGTGTTATAACATCAACCCAGAAACCATAATTTTGAATGTAAGTAACGTTGGTATCGTCTATAAACGGTTGTTGATTATCAATGTTTAAGTAGATATATTTACATAATAAGTTGTTGTTGTTGTTGTTGTTGTTTATATGTGATTCGGATTGTTTATATAAGTTGAAAGTAAAATGTACTAAAGATCTAACGTAACCAAATAAGCTGAGGTAAAAAGTAAAGATGACTATCGAAAAAAAAATTCAATGAAAACAAATACAGTTATCAATTATATTTTAAAATACTCAAACTATAAATCAAACTATAAATTTGAGAATATCTCTTTGTAAACTACATTTGTAGTTTTATTAGTAACATTCCCATCATTGTCTAATATTAACATCCTTAAACCATCCATACTTTTGACTCTTGAAAGTGCAACGTATAGTTGTCTGTGAGTGAAAACAGGTTGCTTTAGAAACAAACCAACCTTCGATAGCGACTGTCCCTGGCTTTTGTTTATCGTCATTGCGAAACACACTGCTATCGGAAATTGCCTTCTTTGAAGTTTGAAAGGTATTCGTTTGTCAGAGGGAGAAAGATTGATCCTTGGAATAAAAGTTCTAGTCCCAATATTATTACCAGAAATAACTTTTGCTTCAATAATACGATCACCAAGTGTAACGACTTGTAATCTTGTACCATTACACAAACCGTTTTTCTGATCAAGGTTACGTAAAAGCATTATGGGAACGCCAACTTTTAATACCAACTTATGATTCGGCATTCCTGAGACTTTTATTCCATTTAGAACGTCTGGGAGGGTAAACATCATGTCGAATATGGTCAGTTACATTCTCGGATTGGCAGATAGAATCTGAACTTAGATACTCTTTTTTATCACCAGGAAACATTGCTAATAAGGTATCATTTATCTCGTGAACAACGTCGTTCTTAGGGGCAAGTATCGCTCTTTGTTGAAAATAATTTGGATCATTGAAAGATTCAAGTATCGAAGGATACACAAAGTTGATCAGACTACCAATAGGGTTAGTGGAATCAGTAATCAATAGTTCTTTAGGTATATCAATATCAGCTTCGCCGTCGTTGCGACCACCAAGTTTTCCTCGCCAATATCCAAAAGCCATTTAGCAAACTCTTTTGTCTTGTCAATATCACCATGATTCATGCCAATTGTGAGCCTCATGTTTTTTTGTTAGTGTTAGTAACTTGCATTTATTCCATATATATGATGAATTCAATGAAGCGTTCACGATATCTTGTCTAGATCCATTAGGAACAACAGGAAGAATTTGTCTAAAGTCACCACCAAATACAATTACCTTTCCTCCAAATGGTAAGGCTTCGCTATTTGAACATTCAGGCATCAATATATCCTTTAAGGTTGTGACAAATGGCAATTAACCAGAAAATCCGTACAAACTAATCACTATTTTATTTACATAATCTCATGCATTTAGCGTAATTTAATTACGTAACAGTGTCGTTAATTTAATAACAAGGTTAGGACAAGGAACAAAACTAAAACATACGTTGGTTTTTGTCGTATGGCGAAACCAAGCTAACAATGTCCTAAAGATGTTGGTAGAAAGTGCTGCGTGCACTATTCACGGTTACACTATTCATGCCAGCAAACCGTGAAACTAGACCAAAACACAGAAAAACGACACTCGGATAACATAACTGAGTCCATTTATATGAGAAAACATTATTGTGAAAACACCTCTTGCCAAGAAACAAGACTTTCCGGTATAACGCCCTAATTTTCAAAATGTCCATTTCGGCTTAAAATATGGTATTTTTAATGCGTCCGAACCTAAAACAAAGCATTTCCGGGACTTTGGAATAATGTCAATTTATGAAAAACATACTAAAACCATAAGATAATTGTAACACCTCAGAATTTCGTGTTCAATAAAGTAACGACACGTGTCACGTGTGACAAAACGCTTTGTAGACTCGGAATTATTAAAAATGATTGACAGGATTTAACCGTGTCGTTATGTTAACTTTTGCACCTCTGAACGACCTCGTTATAAATCCCAAGACTCAATTTATGTTAAAAACACCTTGTACATATTCAAGTTCAGGGAATTATTACGTGGAATGATTTAAAATTAAATGGTAGGACTCCTACGATGAAAAAGGAACGGAAACCCTTTGTTTTCGGGTCTTGTTTTTGAATGCAAAGCAAACAAACACAAATGGTAGGGTATCCAACAGTAAAAGACCCATATTGGAGGCCCCTAACTGAGAAAATAATGCCCACCATTCGTTTATACCACTTGCCCTTTCGAAACACCAACAAACAAAATCAAAAACTGATCTGCGGAGGGCGTACCCTCGCGCTACGCGAGGGTTGCCCAGCGACCAGAATACCTGCTGTTGGCTGTTGTGCGCATTTGTGACCCATTTAGCCGGTTTCTCTTGCATGTGCATGGCCCCTAGACATCCCTAGACACTAGCTACAGATGTCAATATTTTGTGGATGATCATAGACTTGTTTGTCAAGCACTTGTGGTGTGTAAACCCACTATATAAGGCCATTCCTTTGCAACATTGATCATTCCACTTCAATTCAGCAACTGATCAAGTTCTGGAGCTCAAGGGCAATTGCAACTCCTTCCTAATCAACCATTAATCATCTAGTAAGTTGCCTAACCCTTCTAAATTAATTCTAGCTTTATAATTAGCTTAAAAGTCTATATATCGTACTTAACGTTTGACTTCCAGTTTAATTAAGGTAGACTCAGTCGTAACCCGAAATAAAAGTACCGTTAGGTTGGTAATTATGTGGGTAACAAGACCCTAAAAGGGTTCCCCCTGATTCCCATCCTAACTAGTTCGTTTGTCGAGTCAAACATTAATCGAAAAAGTCAACAGAAATGCAATTTGTGATTTAACGCGTGATTAGCAATCCGTGAGGCGTGTAACCTGTTCTGAACTTAATATAACTTAATAATAAGTATAAAAACTTGTTTACGCTTGTCCGACTCGACAAATTTCTGTTTAAACCCGGTTCGGAACCGAAAGGCGCAAAACCTTGACTTTTGCTTTGACTTCGGTTCTGACCCGTTTTAGTTTGATTCGAAGATGCCTTAGTGCTTCATTAGAGTAGGGTTGCATGATAGTATAAGTCTCTGTACTTGTTTCGTTGATTATCCGATGCATGCACACGTTTCCGTTAATCGCTTAATTTGGACCATAACGCCCTTATGACCTTACAACGAGAATTTTGAAAATGTGGAAGTACAATAACCTTAGTTACTGATTATTAAACATGTACGTAAATTTTCACGTCAATCGGAAGTCTAGATTAAGAGATATGCGAAATAGCGTAAATAATAAGTTTATTATTAATTAAACGGCGCGATTAGCGCATAGCCTATCTAAACCCGATTTTCGGTACCAAAACTTTTACCCACTGATGTTAAATAATATTTTGGGATTTTTGAAGATTTTTAATTATTTTTAAACTGATCTTAAGCTAGGCTTATCGCATTGATTCGGTTAATACCGAATATGCCCTTTTAGGCCATAAAACGAGTTTTATGAATCCGTTTGATACCAATCCAATTGCCACTGATTTTAAATAATAAATAGAGTGTGTTGAGCCTGTTTTGCTGATCAGAAAACTCAGAATGGTATTTTAAACCGTACGTCGCTTAAAACGGCTTCATACGCGTATAAAACGCATAATTTGGGTTTAAAACCATTTTGGGAAATGAGACTCTTCACCAACTGTTGTGGTCTGTTAAAATTAATAATTTTGCTGATTAAATCAGACCCGTATCTCGGAAGTATTATAAATCTCTTTTATAACCCTTAAAATGACCGAAATACCCCTACGGGGCATATTTAGGGATTAAACTCGTTTTGGGCATTATGGAAGATATCATAATGATATCACAACATATTTAAAGCGTATTAACTTAGGAAACCTGTTCGCGACCCTTTCGGTTACCCGTTATGCATTATACGCGTTCGGTTCGGTTTATGTAACTAGTTTGCATAAACTAGCCGAAACGGGTCAAACGATATCATTTTTATCTCAAAATCCAGAATGTGAATAGTAAACCCATATTAAACAAGTCCTCAACTTGTCGGGTCTAAATCACATTCTATCCGGTCTTCGCTTAATCGTGCGTACGAACCGTATCGTTAAAACTAACCGGTCTAAGCTTAAGCTTAATTAAAGACCCGTTAGTATTCTAATAGGTTATATTAAACCTTCGTTCCAGATTAGGAGAACCAGTAAAAGCTATCTGCAGTTTATTCAATTAAGGATTTATACTTGCAAAGGTAAATACTTTTAACTTATTTTCCCTATACGGGCTTGGGTTACGGTACATAGCGTACCGCTTGATCGGGCATCAAATCTCCACGCTTAGTGGGTAGTTGAATAATTTGATCGGCTCGTTTAAACAGTCTTGTTTACTTTACAGCCTTTGGGGGGTTAATGACCATGTCCCGGATATCCCTGGCATCATCTTACGAGATGGCCACGACCTGAGCACGGGGTGTAGGCGTACTCCCGTGTATAACTCACTTAAAGTGGTGTGTCTATTGATCTTTAACCCGGATACATTCCGGGCTACTGAACGCATAAGTAACATGTAATTCGTTCACAAGATTATAATATCAAATAATTCTCCCAAGTTAAATAAAAATGTTTATGCCTTGTGCATCCAAACCAATTTTTAATCATTTTCCAAAATGAGTCAGTTGATTGTATTTACCAGTGTAAACTGACGTATTTTCCCAAAAAGACTGAATGCAGGTACTAAGCGAAATTGGCTGGATTGTCTCTTAAGCATCAATAAAAAGTCTCGCAAGCTTAGGATGCCAGAAGTCTGTTGAACTATAAATATTATTTTGTTTCGATCCGTTCTGTGGATAAACACCGGATATTGTGACTTTGATTACAATAAATAAATTCGGTTGTATCTTATTTTTAAATTTGCTTCCGCTGTGCATTATTATATTGTGTTGTTTGACTATTACGTTGCCAACCACGTCACGATACTCCCCCACCGGGCCCACCGGTGACACGTGGAAATCGGGGTGTGACAGGTTGGTATCAGAGCCAACTCTGAGTGAATTAAACACTAACCTTTTGTGTTTAATCTCAGTTACACAATTGCACATATCTAAACTTTTGAGTCTAGACTTATAACATAGGACAAATTCCACCTTATTCGGTTTTTGTTTTGTCCTTTAAAACTTTATATTTTTGTTATTGTTATCTTATGTTTTATTGACATGAATAACAAAGATGCCTCCAAGATTCTTGCGTACGCGAGGGCGTGGAAAGGGGCCGGTAGCCGCCCCCAACGATCACGAAGCAGGACCTTCGAATACACGAGGTCCTATCCCCGCCGAGAGTGATGGTACTCGACGGAACCAGAGAGGTCTCTTTCAACCAGCAAGACGGTCGGTTTCGAACAGCTCGACGACTCCCGCTCAAGACTCCTACGGGCCACAATCAGAAAATGAGCCTGGAGACTCACACCATTCGTACATACCATTACAGCGATCTATGTCGCACCGCCCCTTTGGAGACCCCACTCCATTCTTTCAAGGCCAGTTTAACCCGGCAAATTACATACAAGAACCAGTGGGTTTCAACCCATTGGGACCGGAGGACCATTTCTCTGGAGGAAATGATATGGACGAGGAAGACGACCCTGTCGAGCCCGCATCAGGAACTCCCAACCATCCCATCGAGGTCTCGGATAGTTCCATTTACCACGGACCACCCTATAATGGTCCAGATAGCTTCCAGGCTATCTTTACTCGGCACGAATGGTATTATACACCTCATCACTATTCTTCGCCGCATGAGCAGCAGCAGCCTCACTATTCTTCGCCGCATGAGCAGCAGCAGCAGCATCATCAAGATTCCTCTGGGAATCACCAGTTTGTGGCAGTTACGCCACCGCCTCCACCGCCACCAGTTCAACCGGCGCCTCCGCAACCGCAAAGACGTATGAGAACCGGAGCTCGGATGACCACACGAAGAGAAGAGTTTCATTTCAGCTCTCCTCTACAATCAAGTGGCAGAAATTATCAGCCGGATCAAGAAGTTCCACAAATAGGTGGACCATCAAACCCCGTCGCACAGCAACCGCCACCAATAGGTTTTGATAACCAGATACCGGCATACACGGGTCCTTCGATGTACAACCCGTTTGAGCCACCGACTCACACTAACCTCGGTTACGCTGAAGCCGACCCGTATTTGGTAGCAGCTAATTACAACGCCCTTAACCAGGAGGGACCGTATGGAGGTCCTTGGGGAGTAGGCTACCCAGCACAGGGATACCAGATGCCTACACAACCCCCGTACTATCAACGACCCCCGCCGTCTCTACAGATGTCGCCACCACTGCATCAGGAGATCCTACAAAGTATTAGGGAGGTGCGGCATGAGGCACGGGAAGACCGACGGCGTAACTAGGGGATGTTCAAGACCTTGACGAACTTAATCAAGGGAAAGAGCAAGAAGGATCAGTAAATCCTTTATGTGTGTATGTCTACTTTAAAATTAAGTCCCTGCGAGGACATTTATGTGTGTATGTAGTCCCTGCGTGGACATTTATCTTTGTACCTAGTCCCTGCGAGGACATCTATTTAAGTAATCAGTCCCTGCGAGCACTTGTGTTTTAAATTTAACCCCTGCGCGGGTAAGTACTTGTTTGACCCCTACGTGGGAAATGGTTTGTGTGAAAAGACCCGTTTAGGGCAATATGTAACCTATGTATAATTAATGGAATGTTTGTTTTATAAATTTCATGTTTGCCATTATGTGCATATATAAATTATAAATGAAATAAATAAATTAAAATCATTCCTTTTAAATTAATCTGCCTATGAAATTTATTTAATTAAGGATCTTAAAGTGTGAAACCTAGCCACGTGTCAAATATAAGACCGGGCCAAAATGGTAAGACCTGTTTAAAAGATTCAATTCCCTGTTAACATCTTAAAACATGTTAACACTCCTGGCAGAAGTGATTCGTTAAAATCACATATGTCTTTTTATAAAGGAATTCTTTAGAAGATTCCTAACCTAGTTTAATGATCTCTGAATCCTGGGTTTATATCATCAATTAAGATGATCATATTTTAACCATACATGGTAATATAATGCCTACGGGCCCTGCTCATTTCCATATGAGCCAAAAGACAGTGGTGGCTATGGCTCCTTGTCTGATAAGGGTAATGAACTAGGTTCAAACCTTAAAAGTCTTGATTCTCTGAAGTCATAGCTTATAATTTAGATTGTCCATGTGACCAAGCCTTATGTGCTAATATATATTGTTATTATTTATGTTTAGGATAAATTTTAATTAAAATCCTAAATTAATACGATTGATAAGTTAATCAAATATGGTTTCTGTTACCATGGTTAACGAGTTACCCTAAGGGGTAATTCCATAACAAAATCCCAAATAGAAATATTGACATTGTTTTCTGCAACAGTTCAATACAAATGGCTGACTCCAATGAAGTAAATAGCCATCCAGTGGAGCCGAATGAGAACGCCCAGATTACGTTAACGGGCGCTGAACTAAAAGCAATCATAGACGGCGCTATCACACAAGCCTTGGATAGACAATACGAGGAATACAGTGGTACTCGGAGTAGGACCCACTCTGTATCACATTCAAAGCCAAGGACACATTCTGAGGCTCATAACAAGCCTCCTCCCAAAAAGGATGGACCAAAGAAAAACGGTGATGATCGCCAGTCCACCAACCACCAAAGTAATCCATCTCAGCAGTTAGTACTGCATCAGGGACACCGTAACAAGGGTTGCACATATAAGTACTTTGTGTCTTGTAAACCCAGGGATTTTACGGGGGAGAAAGGAGCCGTAGACTGCATGACGTGGCTGGATGAAATGGACACGGTCGTGGACATCAGCGGATGCGCTGAAGGTGATGTGGTTAAATTTGTCTCACAGTCCTTCAAGGGTGATGCGTTAGCTTGGTGGAGATCTCTGATGGAAGCCTCCGGAAAGATCCCGTTGTATAGTATGTCGTGGGATCAATTCATCGCCTTGATCAAGGAAAATTTCTGCCCGCAACATGAGGTGGAAAAGATAGAATCAGACTTTCTATCATTGGTGATGAAGAACCTCGATTGTCAAGCTTATCTGACAAGCTTCAATACACTATCCCGGTTGGTACCTTATCTGGTAACCCCGGAGCCTAAAAGGATCGCTCGTTTTATTGGTGGATTAGAACCCGAGATCAAGGCCAGTGTAAAAGCTTCTCGGCCAGTTACCTTCAGGTCTGTAACTGACCTTTCCTTATCCCTCACACTGGATGCGGTCCGGCAGAGATCGCTGAGGAATAAGAATGCCGAGAAGAGGAAGCATGAAGATGATGGTTCGCGTAGGTCGAATAAGAAACACCGTGGGAACGGTGATCACAAGAAGGGATCGGAATCAAAGAAAGATGGGCATCGTTCTGGAGAGAAGCCCACATGCAAAACTTGCAAGAAACAGCACTTTGGAAAGTGCAGACTCGAATCAAACTCGAATAACGAGTCAAGGTCTTTTGCTTGTGGTTTGTGCAAGTCCAAGGAACACAAAACCTTGGATTGCAAGAAGATGAAAGATGCAACGTGCTACCGTTGCAATGAAAAGGGCCACATAAAGACTAACTGCCCTAAGTACAACAAGAAGCCTGAGGAGGCTAAGAAGACTAACGCCAGAGTCTTCAGGATGGATGCGAAAGAAGCTGTGCAGGATGATAACGTCATAACAGGTACTTTCCTTGTAAATGATGTTTTTGCAAGAGTACTTTTTGATTCAGGCGCAGATAAGTCTTTCGTAGATCATAAATTTTGTAAATTGTTAAATTTACCTGTCAAAACCCTAAAAGTGAATTATGAGGTAGAGTTAGCAGATGGTACCATTGAGACCGTCTCTACAGTGTTAGATGGATGTGTTATATCCATTAAGAACCATTCATTTCCTCTATCTCTACTTCCCTTTAAGTTAGCCGGTTTTGACATAGTTCTGGGTATGGACTGGTTATCTCATAACCAGGCCCAAATCGTCTGTAACATGAAGCAAGTAGTGATAAAGACTCCGTCTGGTGAGTCACTTACCATTCGGGGAGATACCCAATATGGACTACCTGAGCACGTGACTATGCTCAAGGCTTCCAAGTGTTTGAAGAAGGGATGTGTCATCTACATGGCACAGGTAATTATTGATGAGCCCAAACCGAAGTTAGAAGACATCCCTGTCATCTCTGAATACCCAGAAGTGTTTCCTGAAGATCTACCTGGGTTGCCACCAGATAGACAAGTTGAATTCAGGATAGATATCATCCCCGGAGCAGCACCAGTTGCTAGGGCACCATACAGATTGGCACCCACTGAAATGAAGGAGTTGCGGAAGCAGCTAGATGAATTGCTGGCTAAGGGTTTCATTCGACCTAGTTCATCTCCTTGGGGAGCGCCAATCCTGTTTGTCAAGAAGAAGGATGGGTCGATGCGTCTGTGCATCGACTATCGCGAGCTTAATAAAGTCACGATCAAGAATAGATATCCATTGCCCAGGATCGACGATTTGTTCGATCAGCTTCAAGGGGCAAGTTACTTCTCAAAGATTGATCTGAGGTCAGGATACCATCAGTTGAAGGTTAAGGATGAAGACGTTCACAAGACTGCATTTAGGACTCGTTACGGTCACTACGAGTTCCTAGTGATGCCTTTTGGGCTCACTAATGCACCAGCCGCGTTCATGGATCTCATGAATCGCGTCTGCAAGCCTTACTTAGATAAATTTGTTATCATTTTCATCGATGACATCCTTATTTATTCGAAGAATCAAGCTGATCACGAGAAACACCTTCGTTGTATTCTCAAACTTCTACGTCAGGAGAAGCTCTACGCCAAATTCTCTAAGTGTGAATTTTGGCTGCGAGAAGTCCAATTCCTTGGACATGTGGTCAGTGAGCGTGGTATCCAGGTGGATCCCGCTAAAGTTGAAGCTGTTATGAATTGGCAAGAGCCAAAAACACCTACGGAGATTCGTAGTTTCCTGGGATTGGCAGGATATTACAGGCGCTTCATTGAAAATTTTTCAAGGATTGCTGCACCCCTAACTTCCTTGACCAAGAAGAAAGTAAAGTTCGTTTGGGGCCCTAAGCAGCAAGAGTCCTTCGATGTTTTGAAACAAAAGTTGAGCAACGCTCCTGTGCTTACCTTACCTGAAGGCGCTGAAGAATTTGTAGTTTATTGTGATGCATCACACACTGGCATGGGGTGTGTGCTTATGCAGAAAGGCAAGGTGATTGCCTATGCATCACGATAGTTAAAGGTGCACGAAAAGAATTACACCACCCATGACTTGGAATTGGGTGCCGTTGTGTTCGCACTAAAACTGTGGAGGCATTATCTTTATGGAATCAAGTTTGTGATCTTTTCTGATCACAAGAGCCTCCAGCATCTGTTTAACCAGAAAGAATTAAACATGAGGCAACGCCGTTGGATGGAAACTTTAAATGATTATGATTGTGAAATCAAATACCATCCCGGCAAAGCAAATGTAGTCGCTGATGCCTTGAGCAGAAAGGAAAGGGTTAAACCCATTCGAATTAACGCCAAGCGTATGGAGATAAAGAACAGTTTGATAGAAAGGGTGTTAGCTGCACAGAAGGAAGCTGTGTTGGAAGCTAACTATCCTAATGAAAAGTTAGGAGTAACTGAGGAGCAGTTAACTCTTAGCAAGGACGGAATTTTACGGTTAAACGGACGAATATGGGTTCCAATTTTTGGAGGACTTCGTGATGTCATCCTCCAAGAAGCCCACAGTTCCAAATACTCCGTTCATCCTGGAGCTGATAAGATGTACCAGGATTTAAAGGCAAATTATTGGTGGATAGGCTTGAAAAAGTCTGTAGCCGCCCATGTAGCAAAATGCTTGACATGTGCGCAAGTCAAAGCCGAGCATCAGAAACCGTCAGGTTTGCTACAACAGCCTGAACTTCCTACGTGGAAGTGGGAGATGGTAACTATGGATTTTATTACCAAGTTACCCAAGACAAGGAAAGGAAATGATACGATATGGGTTATAGTTGACCGACTGACTAAGTCAGCTCATTTCTTACCCATCAAGGAGACTTATAGCTCCGATATGTTAGCCCAGTTATACGTTGATAAGATTGTAGCCTTACACGGCATACCTGTAGCTATTATCTCTGATAGAGATACTAGGTACACGTCACATTTTTGGAAGAGCTTCCAGCAATCTTTGGGCACACGTTTGAACTTTAGTACGGCTTACCATCCTCAGACAGACGGTCAGAGTGAGCGTACTATTCAAACGTTGGAAGACATGCTACGCGCATGTGCGATCGATTTGGGAGGTAGCTGGGATAAGAACCTACCATTGATCGAATTCTCCTACAACAATAGCTACCATACCAGCATAAAGGCTGCGCCTTTTGAGGCATTATACGGTAGAAAATGTAGATCGCCAGTTTGTTGGGCGGAAGTTGGAGAAGTCCAGTTATCAGGACCAGAGATCGTGTTCGAAACGACGGACAAGATTAAGCTTCGAAGAAAGCATATACCTTTTGTAAAGGTCAAATGGGATGCCCGAAGAGGTCCCGAGTATACGTGGGAGTTGGAATCCACCATGAAAGAAAAATACCCTTATTTGTTTCAGTAAATCTCGGGTCGAGATTTATTTTAAGGGGGTGAGGATGTAACACCTCAGAATTTCGTGTTCAATAAAGTAACGACACGTGTCACGTGTGACAAAACGCTTTGTAGACTCGGAATTATTAAAAATGATTGACAGGATTTAACTGTGTCGTTATGTTAACTTTTGCACCTCTGAACGACCTCGTTATAAATCCCAAGACTCAATTTATGTTAAAAACACCTTGTACATATTCAAGTTCAGGGAATTATTACGTGGAATGATTTAAAATTAAATGGTAGGACTCCTACGATGAAAAAGGAACGGAAACCCTTTGTTTTCGGGTCTTGTTTTTGAATGCAAAGCAAACAAACACAAATGGTAGGGTATCCAACAGTAAAAGACCCATATTGGAGGCCCCTAACTGAGAAAATAATGCCCACCATTCGTTTATACCACTTGCCCTTTCGAAACACCAACAAACAAAATCAAAAACTGATCTGCGGAGGGCGTACCCTCGCGCTACGCGAGGGTTGCCCAGCGACCAGAATACCTGCTGTTGGCTGTTGTGCGCATTTGTGACCCATTTAGCCGGTTTCTCTTGCATGTGCATGGCCCCTAGACATCCCTAGACACTAGCTACAGATGTCAATCTTTTGTGGATGATCATAGACTTGTTTGTCAAGCACTTGTGGTGTGTAAACCCACTATATAAGGCCATTCCTTTGCAACATTGATCATTCCACTTCAATTCAGCAACTGATCAAGTTCTGGAGCTCAAGGGCAATTGCAACTCCTTCCTAATCAACCATTAATCATCTAGTAAGTTGCCTAACCCTTCTAAATTAATTCTAGCTTTATAATTAGCTTAAAAGTCTACATATCGTACTTAACGTTTGACTTCCAGTTTAATTAAGGTAGACTCAGTCGTAACCCGAAATAAAAGTACCGTTAGGTTGGTAATTATGTGGGTAACAAGACCCTAAAAGGGTTCCCCCTGATTCCCATCCTAACTAGTTCGTTTGTCGAGTCAAACATTAATCGAAAAAGTCAACAGAAATGCAATTTGTGATTTAACGCGTGATTAGCAATCCGTGAGGCGTGTAACCTATTCTGACCTTAATATAACTTAATAATAAGTATAAAAACTTGTTTACGCTTGTCCGACTCGACAAATTTCTGTTTAAACCCGGTTCGGAACCGAAAGGCGCAAAACCTTGACTTTTGCTTTGACTTCGGTTCTGACCCGTTTTAGTTTGATTCGAAGATGCCTTAGTGCTTCATTAGAGTAGGGTTGCATGATAGTATAAGTCTCTGTACTTGTTTCGTTGATTATCCGATGCATGCACACGTTTCCGTTAATCGCTTAATTTGGACCATAACGCCCTTATGACCTTACAACGAGAATTTTGAAAATGTGGAAGTACAATAACCTTAGTTACTGATTATTAAACATGTACGTAAATTTTCACGTCAATCGGAAGTCTAGATTAAGAGATATGCGAAATAGCGTAAATAATAAGTTTATTATTAATTAAACGGCGCGATTAGCGCATAGCCTATCTAAACCTGATTTTCGGTACCAAAACTTTTACCCACTGATGTTAAATAATATTTTGGGATTTTTGAAGATTTTTAATTATTTTTAAACTGATCTTAAGCTAGGCTTATCGCATTGATTCGGTTAATACCGAATATGCCCTTTTAGGCCATAAAACGAGTTTTACGAATCCGTTTGATACCAATCCAATTGCCACTGATTTTAAATAATAAATAGAGTGTTTTGAGCCTGTTTTGCTGATCAGAAAACTCAGAATGGTATTTTAAACCGTACGTCGCTTAAAACGGCTTCATACGCGTATAAAACGCATAATTTGGGTTTAAAACCATTTTGGGAAATGAGACTCTTCACCAACTGTTGTGGTCTGTTAAAATTAATAATTTTGCTGATTAAATCAGACCCGTATCTCGGAAGTATTATAAATCTCTTTTATAACCCTTAAAATGACCGAAATACCCCTACGGGGCATATTTAGGGATTAAACTCGTTTTGGGCATTATGGAAGATATCATAATGATATCACAACATATTTAAAGCGTATTAAGTTAGGAAACCTGTTCGCGACCCTTTCGGTTACCCGTTATGCATTATACGCGTTCGGTTCGGTTTATGTAACTAGTTTGCATAAACTAGCCGAAACGGGTCAAACGATATCATTTTTATCTCAAAATCCAGAATGTGAATAGTAAACCCATATTAAACAATTCCTCAACTTGTCGGGTCTAAATCACATTCTATCCGGTCTTCGCTTAATCGTGCGTACGAACCGTATCGTTAAAACTAACCGGTCTAAGCTTAAGCTTAATTAAAGACCCGTTAGTATTCTAATAGGTTATATTAAACCTTCGTTCCAGATTAGGAGAACCAGTAAAAGCTATCTGCAGTTTATTCAATTAAGGATTTATACTTGCAAAGGTAAATACTTTTAACTTATTTTCCCTATACGGGCTTGGGTTACGGTACATAGCGTACCGCTTGATCGGGCATCAAATCTCCACGCTTAGTGGGTAGTTGAATAATTTGATCGGCTCGTTTAAACAGTCTTGTTTACTTTACAGCCTTTGGGGGGTTAATGACCATGTCCCGGATATCCCTGGCATCATCTTACGAGATGGCCACGACCTGAGCACGGGGTGTAGGCGTACTCCCGTGTATAACTCACTTAAAGTGGTGTGTTTATTGATCTTTAACCCGGATACGTTCCGGGCTACTGAACGCATAAGTAACATGTAATTCGTTCACAAGATTATAATATCAAATAATTCTCCCAAGTTAAATAAAAATGTTTATGCCTTGTGCATCCAAACCAATTTTTAATCATTTTCGAAAATGAGTCAGTTGATTGTATTTACTAGTGTAAACTGACGTATTTTCCCAAAAAGACTGAATGCAGGTACTAAGCGAAATTGGCTGGATTGTCTCTTAAGCATCAATAAAAAGTCTCGCAAGCTTAGGATGCCAGAAGTCTGTTGAACTATAAATATTATTTTGTTTCGATCCGTTCTGTGGATAAACACCGGATATTGTGACTTTGATTACAATAAATAAATTCGGTTGTATCTTATTTTTAAATTTGCTTCCGCTGTGCATTATTATATTGTGTTGTTTGACTATTACGTTGCCAACCACGTCACGATACTCCCCCACCGGGCCCACCGGTGACACGTGGAAATCGGGGTGTGACAATAATACCAACGGAAGATTCATAATCACAAGTTTTCGGCGTTACGTCGCTATGCACTAAACTGATCCGTTAGCGACTCGACGAACTAGTAAGCGATATTTTTGGTCACGAAACAAGCAAACGGAGAATCTAGTGAACTAGTTAAGCTAAATTTGGGACTCGGAATCATTTCATACAACTTCCGAATGCAAGAAAACAACTTGCGAAATTTCTTGTCGGTACGACACAAAAGTACCGTAAACGAGCCGACGACGAAACGAAAAGCGTTTTAAGTATCAAAACATGATTTTTACTAGTTTAGTAAACTAGTTAATAATAATTTTGGTTCCGAAACACTAATCACCCCTTAACGACGTAATTAAACCCCTAATCACCCTACACCTCCTAATTACTAAAATATCTAGTTCTTTAATAAATTTTTATAAAAATTTACAAAATACCCCCCCCTTCCATGTGGGCCGAAAATGGTGGGTCCCCACTCACCATATCTTGGTTGAAAATTTGATACTAGAAGCATGGTTTTGATAAGAGTTGTTGTTGAAAAACTTTATTAATATACCATACCTTCATCCATACTTATCCTACCATTTCTTCTCATAAAATTCAAGCAAAAGAAACCCTCATTTGGTCCCTTTGAAATCGGCTCCAAGAACACACACTTGAACCACTTTCAATCTTCCATAAACACTACATTTTACACTAGATCTAAGCCTTTCAACCTCATCTAAGCATGGATTAAGCATGGAGCTACATTAGGAGCTTTCTTTGGAGCCTAATCATCTTCTAATCTTCTTATTTAGCTTGGGTGCTTTGTGAGTCTTCTAATCACCATTTTTATGCTTCATATTACTAGTAGATTACTAAAGTACAAGTTGATTATCTTGAAAATTAAAGTTAACATAATCTAAAACCCTAAACACAAAGATAATAAACACTAAATATGAAGATGTTATGTGTTGATTTATGTTGTTTAGTGTTATAATATTCATGTGATCTTGTTAATTATGTTATCTTTGTCTAGATTAGTAGTTTAAAGTATATGCTTATGATGATCAAATTAATAGATTCATGTAGTATTTGATATTTGTGTTCATCTTACCAAGATGAACATAAATATGTGATTTAAACATGATTATGTTTAAATCAAGAATGATCATCTACTTCAAAGGTTATGAGCATTTGTATGTGAAGTTGATTAAGTAAATTTTGGGAAGAATAAACCAAGAATAATCATGTTAACAAGACTTTTGGAAGACACTAATAAACTTGATTTTGGACATGAAACAAATTACAATGTTTTACTTTAAAAAGTAAAGTATAAAAAGTCTTGGAAATCTTCATAAAAATGTGGTAATTTGTATGAATGAAAAACAAGTTTAAACAAGTTCATGTACATAATTAACTTGAAAAAATGGCTAACTTTAAAGTGTTAAAAGATTTACCAAGGAAATGCTCATAATAAGCTTTGAAGGATAAAGTGTGAAATTGTTGTTATAAAATGACATTTAGTGAAACTTGGTAAATTGTGGTGACTTGAGAAATTGATCATTGATTTAAACGCGTTTTTGTAACGTGGGAAACGTCATAGTTTAGGGGAAACTATGGCGAATTTTTCTAAAAATCTAATCGCGATTAAAGAGGGGATTAAAGGGTGATTAACAATGTTAAACGCGATTAGTGGTCATAAACGTCATTATGGAAACTTTGATGGGAATATTTAATAGTTAAATATTCAAAGAAGTTCTTATGAACTTAAACATATATTTTTACAAGAATAAAGTGAGTAAAAATATAACAAAGTATAAATATAATTTTTGGTAAAAATTATATCTATTCGGAAACTTGCTAAGTACTTGCAATGTGTGCTATATATGTGTATGTATTAGATACCCATAGGGTGATCAAAATAAATCTACATACATGTTCCTACATGGTCCAAGAAATGCTAGTAAAATCGGACAATTAAATAAAACGGCCGAAATGGAAATACATAACACTTGATGACGACAATTTGGGCGTATCGACATCGTAAACAAGTTACTACAATGTCGAGTCTAAAAATAACATATTTTTAGACACTAGAGCGAACACATAACTAAGTGGTCAAAAACAAGAATCCGGAAAGTCGAAAACTATAAAAATTACCAAGTATTTTTCATGTGAAAAACGAACTTATTAAGTTATATGCTTGGTGAATTTTTGGTAAAAATGTCAAGATTATATTAAATGGACTCACTAGAAAACTAGGGCTAGGCCCAATAACAAGAACACTAGGGCTAGGCCCAATAACAAGAAAACTAGGGCTAGGCCCAATAACAAGAAAACTAGGGCTAGGCCCAATGACAAGAAAACTAGGGCTAGGCCCAATGACAAGAAAACTAGGGCTAGGCCCAATAACAAGAAAACTAGGGCTAGGCCCAATAACAAGAACACTAGGGCTGGGCCCAATAACAAGAAAACTAGGGCTAGGCTCAATAATAATGATGACAAGCGAAAACATAATAAAGAATTCAAGATGAACAACTTGTACGAGGTCCGAAAGACCTAGTGTCTAATAAAATTAGTACACATGTAGGTTAATTACATATACGGATGCTCGCTACGGTATTACATACAAGGAACGCAAATTTGTGAGTTCATGTCCCTCCTTTCACTGTTTTAAATGTTTTGTTTTCAAAAACCTCGAGGGGAAATACATGTTAAACTATTGGTATGTTAATTACGGAGTAGGAAACAGGGTCAATGTGCATAAGTAGGGAATACACACTAATAACCATTAATCACGTAGTGACCAAGGTGCAAAAGGTGTAGATCTATTGGGCTTGAGGCACGCCCCACTCCTAGTTGTTAACCGTGGAGTGCTTTTGTTGATCCCAATGCGAACTAAGTGTCTATGGGTTGGTTATTCTGCTTATGGCGCATTATGTCAGGGGGCTAGCTACCCACTGATAGATCTTAAATAGACTCCATGATTTTAAACCAGAACATACCATGATTACAAGATAACAAGTACTAGATTTCATACGATATCAAATACTGCATGAACTCGCTCAACTTTTTGTTGACTTTTTAAAAACTACATGTATTTCAGGAAACAGGTCTTGAGCCGGTGATTCACTATGGGATTCGGGAAAACAAATGACAACGATGGCCACTTTTGGGAGGGTTTGTCTTTTATATCCCAACTTCGTATGGGTATATAGGGGACAAAACCTCACTATGTGTTGTGTCAAAAACAATCTTTTGTTATATGTAAAATAACTTAGAACTATGCTTTGTCAAACGTTGGTGAACTTGGAAACTATGTTAAAACTTGTAATTCTTTTGTGGAAAACTAGATATATATGGCATCGTTGTTGGTTCATGTTGTTAATACAGTTGGATGCAATGATTACCTTTCTTACGTCACACACAATACGCTTCCGCTACTAGCAGGGTGTGACAGATTGGTATCAGAGCCCCGATTGTAGTGAACCGGGGAAAAACTTTTATTAAAGTTTGGTCTACAATCACCGAAGGGCTCTCACATGAAAACAAGTCGTTAACATTTCAAAAGTGATTTCAAAAGCATGACAAAAATGACAAAAGGTTTTCATTGTGTCACTAAAACCTAAGGATCTATCACGCGGGCTCAATCACTAGTAACGAATATGGATCAATACATGTTTAGTCTATAAGGAATAGACTCGAAACACTAGGAATTACATGTGAAACACGAGAACAAAAACAACATGAGATTTAGTGATTATATATATAATGCATTTATATATGTGTTGTACGGAATATTTTGCCATGAACGAAAATAACTTTGACTACGAATCCTATTATTACACTTGACTCATGTGATGAGAATGACGACCTCGCGTCTATTACGAAGCTTATGGCGGGCGTCGTCCCTGAGAGAGACCCAAAAGCATTGATCCCATGGAAGATGGTTGATTTCCCTCGGATGGTATATGTCCGGCTTCGGTAGTGACGACGAGGCGGAGGTGGCGGCCTTGGACAACAACCCTACTAGTGGGACGAGGTCCCTGAGGCTCATACTAATCGGGATTGATGACACTCTCGTCCAGACAAGGAAGATGAAGTACTCATCTTAAAGGTGCCCCTCCAGTTATTATTACGAAATTTTTTTTAGACTAACGTTGTGCCCTTTCACGAATAATGACAAGGGGCATTGGCACGTGGACTAGCACGAAGGTCCCTTCTATGATGAAGGTATGTAGACAATAGACTCCTCTCTCTGACTGATCGTCTGCTTTGAACGAGAGACACTGGGGCGACCATGCAAGACAATTTATTATTACGGGGGCCCACGTAATAACAACTTGTAGTGCATGGGAATCCTGGTGGGCTCTGCGGGTCAAACCAAGAGATCACTATCCATTCGAAGTTCTTAAGTTGTTCAAATTTCTATCTAGTAGAACACTAACCGGAATGGTTACTATAACACTCTACGATACTGGAAGACTACACATGTTGTTTGCACTTAATATTCGATCTATAACACGAGTCGTCTGAGACTAGTCATCGAAAGCAAACAAAACTCGTTAGCCACTCATGGAGGATTTTTCCTCAACATTCTCGAAATTCTTGTACATAGGCTGGTTCTTTGGTGTCTATGACACCTTACCTTATCTTAGTTATCGGAGATGATTACATTAAACTCTGTCGTTTGATATTTGTCTTATTCCAAGGGATGCTATGGCATGAGCCATGCTACAACCCCTTCATTGTATTATTCGACATCTATGGAAATTATAACAATTTTGTCGAAGCTCGTGGAGCTCAAGTAGTATCAACGTATTCGTCACACGGGCTAGTGCGGTGAAGGATTTTTCCTACTTTGGACGATCGAGATCCAGGAAGTATGGAATGCATGTTGTAAAAAAATTGGAGACGACCGTTTGGTTTCTCCTCCTCAACGAATTACTTCTTTTCCCATTTAGGCATATGACTAATACACTCAAGAGGCGCTATGCATTTTGGAATCCGTTTATTCATGAATATCATTGTTCAAACTTACCTGAGCAATGCTGTCTTGAAGTTTCCATAACCAATCACATTCTAAATTCTTAGGCGCATGGTAGGCTATATCTGTCCAAATAAAAGCCTAGACCCCAGGATACTATGTATCAGAAACAACGTGGCATCGACAAGAAAATCTACGCCTAGAATAGGGCCAGTTGATCAGCACCCTACTATTAAAGTTGAACTCAAGTTTTATGGAGCAACATGAGGTTGCGGAAATTGCACAACATGAGGTTGCTGAGTCGACACTAGTAATGGTACTAATGGTACCGGTAGTTCAAGTGGTCCAAATCCTGATAGGACGAGAACGAGTGGCAATGCCACACTTGGACATGCAATCACACCAGATTTTAATCCTAAGGCTTTTCCGAATTATAACTCACGAGACCACATTAATACGGGAAGTGCGGTAAGTTCAGTCCGCTAAATAAAGGCAAGGAAGTCAGTTAATTGTGCTAGTAAACGTACTCCTAAGTAAATGATTTGGTAAACAAATAGTCTTCTTTTGAAGGAGACATTAACTTGGTGGGATCTCCAAGTGCAACTATAGGAAGTAATACAGCAAAGAGGTTGTCGTGGGAAGAACTCGAGGATCTTACGCAAGAAGAGT
Source organism: Helianthus tuberosus (assembly GCA_030545235.1). Lineage (NCBI taxonomy): Eukaryota > Viridiplantae > Streptophyta > Magnoliopsida > Asterales > Asteraceae > Helianthus > Helianthus tuberosus. Next base: position 2,382 of record JARYGA010009872.1, on the reverse strand, counting down.
ATTGCTCGCCAGCGGAAAAATCCCAAGGTTGGGAACTGAATTCTAGAACTCGATCATGATTAGAACCAATATCGCTGGTTACCCCCGACGCCTCTACGATCTCTCAAGGATTATTGCATACTGGATAACACCCGAATTCAAACGCACTGAGCGCTACATTTGGGGTGTAGCCCTGAGATACAAAGCTGACATCAAGAAGTACGCTAATAACTTGTCAAAATTTTGAATGAGATAAGTGAAACTTTCACCATGGGGTCACTTGCAAAAGTGCCAAGAGTAGTAGTGTGGTGAGACTGGGCACAAAACAGAAACTAATGAGTTAGTGATATTCAAGAAAGAACAAAGAGGTTTTAACTGTGGCAAAGAGATCACTTCGAGGATGGATGTCTGGGGACGAATCAAGCAAGTGAATGAGTGAGTATATGGGTAGAACTAGGAATACTCCACAAAATCCCAATGTTGCCATGGGTATGGTCTACCCTACAACCAGCATGTATCAATTCTTTGGATACCAACGTCAGCTTAACTTAGTGTCTTTAGATACTAAGCATATACACAAATTAGAGTCATGTAGGTTAAACATGTCTTGCTCTATCAAGTTAGCTAATGAGGAATTAGTGAAGTCGTGTGAAGTCGTTAAGGGTCGCTAATACGTTCCTATCAACCGACCCGTTGCATCCGTGTTGTTTAATACGGTGTCGGTATTAGCTTTGTCCCCATAAAATTCAAAGTATGCTTGGCCGAGTCAAGTAAGCTAGACGTCCTCTCATACCATAGGATTGGCCAACGGTGAATTAGTGAGTCAGGAAAAGATATTAAAGGATGCACACTTGAACTTGGAGCACATAAATTCAGTATCGACCTTTCACGCATTCAAATGGGTTGTTACGACTAAACTCCTGGCATAGATTGGTTGGCCGACAACCTAGCAGAAGTAGTTGCTACGAGAAAACTACTCTCCTTTCCCCCCACCCCTGTTTGACGAGAGAACATATTTTGGTGCACGGAGAGAAACACGGTACACGGTTGCTGATCAGCAACTGTATGAAGGCTCGGAAGAGTATGAGAGCAGGATGCATCGCCTCTCTTGCCCATGTGGTCGACAAGAAGGCCGAGTATCGCAAGGTGGAGGACATCCCTGTGGTAAGGGAATACCCTGAAGTTTTTCCAGAAGACTTGCCGGGACTACCTCCGCAGCAATAAGTCGAATTCAGTATCGATCTTGTGCCAGGAGCTGCACCGGTGGCAAAAGCTCCATATAGACTGGCACCCTCGGAGATGCAAGAATTTTTCACTCAGTTGCAGGAACTGCTTGACAAGGGATTTATTAGACCGATTTTCTCGCTTTGGGGAGCTCCAGTATTATTTGTCAAGAAGAAGGATGGAACCTTTCGGAGGTGAATAGATTACAGAGAACTAAACATGCTAACTATCAAGAATTGGTATCCTTTACCGAGGATCGACGACTTGTTCGAGCAATTACAAGGCTCCAACTTTTATTCCAAGATTGATCTAGGATCCGGATATCATCAACTGAGGATTCAAGAGGAAAGCATTCCTATGACAGTGTTTAGGACTCGTTATGGGCATTACGAGTTCCTTGTTATGCCCTTTGGCTTAACAAACGCTCCTGCTGTGTTCATGGACTTGATGAATCGGGTATGTAAACCATACCTCGACAAGTTCTTAATCGTATTCATTGATGACATTTTAATATACTCACGAACAGAGGCGAAACACGAACGACACTTGAGAACTATTTTGGAGTTGCTTAAGAAAGAACAATTGTACGCCAAGTTCTCAAAATGCGAATTTTGGATTCGCGAGGTGCAATTTCACGGTCAAGTAGTAAACGAGAACGGAATACATGTTGATCCAGCTAAGATAGAGGCCATAAAGAACTGGAACACTCTAAAGACCCCAACGGAAGTAAGACAAGTTCTAGGCTTAGCGGGATACTATCGTAGATTCATTGGGAATTTTTCTAAAATTGCTTAACCGCTAACCTCACTCACTCAAAGGGATAGAAAGTTCGATTGGGATGAAAAACAAGAAATGGCATTTTAGTTACTTAAAGATAAACGATGTGAAGCGCCAATCTTATCACTCCCGGACGGTACCGATGACTTCGTGGTATACTATGATGCATCGCGTCAAGGCTTGGGTTGCGTGTTAATGCAACGTGAAAAAGTCATTGCGTACGCGTCGCGGCGGTAAAAAGTTCATGAAAAGAACTATACCACTCATGACCTGGAATTGGGTGCAGTGGTATTCGCTTTAAAAATTTGGCGCCATTATCTTTATGGTACTAAGTGTACCATATTCACAGACCATAAAAGTCTTCAACATTAAACATGCGCCAACGGCGACGGGTAGAATTGT
>JARYGA010009871.1:0-33993 GCA_030545235.1 Helianthus tuberosus | reverse complement strand
AGAATCCAGGTGATCAGTCGGGTGAGGGAACAAGTCTCACTACTTAAGTCAGGAAAAGAAATACGCAAGTAAAAAGGATGCGAATGACGTCGTCGTTCCTTCTAATATCCCATGATATAGGGGTGGCTCCCCTTCATCGATTCGTTCTCGTAACTTCTCTATGTGCTTCGTAGCAGGCCTCTCATGGGCAGGTCTATCGAGTGGACGTCCCTCGCGTCGATTCACAGTCCAGGGATAATATCAGGTAATACGTGGGCGAGGGCTTAGAATAACTGGTTCCTTGCCCTTAGTGTATCATGGTTTCGAACCAAGTTTAGGAGGACTCGCTCCTCTTTAACATGTAACACGCTAGCCTAGCCTTCGTATGATCCACTGTGTTAAATACTAAATACACGCATACATACTAACACATATATGCTAATTATACACATACACACATAAGTTATGCACCAGTAAATGTCGTTAGCCTACCATTACCAGGTAAGCAGCTGAGGTTGACGAACCTTGCAATCCGGAGTGTGGTGTCGTTGTGGTTTCCACTAAAGAACGGTTATAGTCTGGTCTTTTTATAAAATATTTTATTTTCCAAACCAAAAATATTTTATATTAAAAACCTAGTTCGCTATAACCAATGGCTCTGATACCAATCTGTCACACCCTCAAAATCCACACGCGGAGTATCACCGCGAGGCGTGTGACTGACCAGGATCTTAGCCACTAATTATTTTGAACGGATTAGTTATTGTTATAAACATTAGCATAATTAGTGACCTAATTTAAAATTTCATAAAACATGGTTCTAGTTTGCAGCGGAAGGGAAAGTAGAACATATCGTAATTTAAAACCACAAGTTTGTTATCATGAAACTTACAAACCACGCACTCCATCCGATTGCAACGTCCGTCCTAAACTGTATCGAGCAACCTGCAAAGCATGCAGTAGAGTGTTAACATAACGTTGGCGAGTTCACGAATTTAGAGTTTTCTAGTTTTTATTTCCAAAAACTTGTTTTAACCAGTTAATTTATCCGTTTATACATGCCATGGGGAGCTACCCCATAAGTAAGCGACTAAACTGTTTTTACAATACCGAACACTATTCATCTGTACGTTTCCGTAGAGTGCCCCGTTCGTCAATGTTCTATCATCATTGACGGTTTTCCCAGAGTACATTAGTTCATGCCCGATCCCATACGGGGGCACGGTGTGAGGTTGGTGAGACCTAAATAGCGCTATCAACTAATAACCCGTTCGCCCGACCCCGGCGACTAATCGGTATTAAGAAGTAAGGACTTGAGTGATAGAGTTTCGTTTAGTGTTGCTTGTTGCATCCAGTATAAACAGTAATTAACTAAGAGTCCCATTTAAGAGGAGAAAAGTAGTTTGTATCCCTCACAAGGGGATAGCGTTGTTACCCGTATCCCACACAAGGAGATAGAAATACCGTATCCCGCACAAGGAGATAGTAAGCAATCCCAAACCAGGAAAAGTGTTTTTGTCCGTTTCCCAACTACCGGGAACGCATGCTTTAAGTAAAAAGTAGTGAACTCACCTTTGCTTTGCTCGGTAGTCAATTTACTTGTGTTACGTTGGTCAACCATACCCTATTATGGTTATTAATATTCGTTAGGTTCGTATGCAAGTAGTGTCACGTAAAATCCTACACGTATCTAACACATTGCATACAACATGCATGTCATACAAGCATACACGGTATTGAGCCTATTCTATCATGTAAACAGTTAAACAGTAACAGCTAGACATTAATACCAGCACACAGTCCAGGACATCAGTTAACACTTAGTACATAAGGCCCACCAATGTTATCGGGCCTGTCCTAATCACATAAACAGTTAACCAGTAGCAACATGTAGTAAAGTTAAGCACACAGTCCAAGCACGTCAATGCACATTGTGGCCCAGTAAATAAGCAAGGAAGCCCAGTCGAAACCGGATAGTCTCGACTCGAGAACAAGAGGTCTCGAGTCGCAACCATGAGTTCCTGAATCAAAACCAGATGGTTTCGAGTTGTGTATACATGAGTCAGAACCTCGGGGTCTCGAGTCAGGTCTCGAATCGAGATCAGGAGATCTCGAGTCGCAACCTAGCTGGTCTCGAGTCCCTGATATGCATGCCTTAGTCTCGAGTCGCAATCTCAAATGAAACAGCTGCTGGGTCGAAACCACTGATGGATCCACTGGTCTCGACTCACAAACACTGTGGGATCTTTCTAGAACCTTATCCATTTGTACGATCCAATCACATTCCTTTAACATGTTTATTCTACCGTACACTTACCAAAACAGATCAAATCCACACATTTCAAATATTTTCATAAACAATTCATCATGAAAAGAACATACAGATCAACAGCATCATATTCTCTAAACAGTTATCATATGATTCTTGTCATTAATATTTATACACATTCAAGATTACAAGAAACACAATGGCACACATATATACTAGACAAGAATAGTGTCAAATTCTTATGATCAAATAGAAATATTGCAAACACATCAGTGAACTATCATAATCATACCATCACAAATCACAACCAATATCACCAACAAATCAAACTAATAATTCATCACAGCTCCTATGAATCATTCACTACTCCAAATCTCTGATTTCGTGGTGAGAACACACACTTTCAAGTATATATATATATATATATGGTTAACAACAACCTTCATGTATCAATTTTATTTCAGGACAAGTTTCCTTCAACACCCAAAACAGTTTGCACATGTCTGGTGAAATATCCTAACTATTTTCTTTCATGGATTTACAATTATGCTACCAATTCTACACACAAGACAGCCTACCTTAAATTTTCATATACACAAAACAGATTAGCAGCTATAAAAGTTAACATCAGTTTACATATTCAATTTTTCATAAATGCCAAACATGTTCTAGCCATTCCAAACACCATCAATGTATACCGAACAGTTGATATATATATAAACAAAACTCACACTAACATTCACCTATTATCATATACACAACCATGAATCGAACAAACTGCCAAATCACTAAACAAAGACACAAGCACAAACAGTGGTATAAACTGACCGAAGGGTGGTGGGTGTGACCCAAGACTAAACCAGACGAGACCCGAACTGAATCCCGAGACTGCTGCCACCAAATCCCATCCTCCTATCACGAACACGGGCCCCTAAATCTGCACCCGAAACCCACTGTCGTGAGTTCGAGCCCAGCGTCGCTGTCGTCGGTCATCGTCTCCGACGACCACCACCTCCGCCACGGCTGTCATCACTGCCAGCACCATCCCCATCGTCACCAATCATCATCAAAGTCAACAATTCTTCCAGAAAGAACAAACAAAAGGTGAAAAGGATGAAAAGAACAGAGGCTAACAGTGAATCTCGTCAGAGTCAGAAGCACCATCGCCGTCATGGCGGCGCTGCCGTCACCGGTTTCATCTTCGTTCTCTCTCTCTTCAATCTTCGGAGGTGAAGGACAGTACAAGAAGGGTAAGAGCTTCAGGGGTGTGCGGGTGTCGAATCAGTAAACACTGGCCGGAGAACACCTCTAGTGACCGGAGTGAGATCGAGAGGGAGTAGGCTGTTGGTCTGAGTTCTATGCGGCTGATATGAGGGATCAGATTAGGGTTTTGGGTTTTATGCAAACAAATGAGGAAGGTGTGGGTTTTAAGTTTATATTTGTAGGGTGGGGCTTTTAGGTTAGTTGGGTTGGGCCTAGCCCAAGTGCGAACCTGTTTAAACAACTACGCATCTCGTTCAAACCGATTAGCCCAGTTATATTGACTTATTCGTAAATAATCGAAAGTCTCATTGCGGATTATTATTGTTTTATAAAATAATGACGATAATAACAATAATAAATAAATAATAATAGTGAATACGAGCATTAATAAAATGCTCGTTTCTCAACGATCAGGATCAATGGTTCGAGTTGTCACACAGATCCAGGATACAAAACATTTTTACAAATAAATGGCACAAATACACTTTTCAAAATTTATATTTCAGTCTTAGAGACTGAGGGAGGATCAGTCTTAGAGACTGTGGGAGGACCAGTCTTAGAGACTGAGAGAGGATCAGTCTTAGAGACTGAGGGAGGATCAGTCTTAGAGACTGAGGGAGGATCAGCCTTAGAGGCTGGGGATAATTAGTCTTAGAGACTGGGAGGATTGGTCATAGAGACAGGGATTTAGTCTTAGAGACTGGGAGGATTGGTCTTAGAGACCAGGGATTTAGTCTTAGAGACTGGGAGGTTGGTCTTAGAGACCAGGGAGTTAGTCTGAGAGGCTAGGAAGTTCAGTCTGAGAGGCTGGGAGGGTAGTCTGGGAAGACTAGGATGATTACTTGCTTGCTTTATTGTGGCTAACATGTTTATTTGACTTTATGATTGATATATGTGCATATATGTGATTGTGTTACAGACGTCATGGTTTCATCGTCAGACACAGGAGTATCGGACACACTAGACCCCATGGCGATCGTGTCAGATGACGAGATTTCGTCAGAGCGAGAGGTCTACACATCAGACACCACCAGCACAGACGATGATGATTTTCAGCCGTTCGCGCTGCCAGACATCGGAGTTGAGCCTGCTGATGGCGTTCCTGCTGGGGATTTACCTCTTGCGGTGATCCCTGCTCCTGTACTACTTGCTGCTTTCCCTATGGCAGATATGCCACTCGGTGTCGCTTCTGATGACGACATCGATCTGTTTGAGGAGGATCCGCCTGAGGCTGACTATGAGGGCGGGGCCCCTATTGATGCTGACGTTATTTTTCCCATTGCTGAGTCCCCTGTAGAGGAGCTTCCTGTTGGTTCACCTGTCCCGGACTCATTGGAGTCTGTGGCATCTGCATCTTTGCACGACCATGTGTGCAGCCGCACTCTTCTGACGCTGACATGGCGATGTCAGCTGCACCCGGTCCATCGCACGAGTTCGAGTTTGACCACGAGGTCGATGACGCTTTTGAGCCGGTCTTTCCCCCTGATTTCGATCCTGACCACGATATTGAGTTTATTCACATGGATCAGCCCCTAGAGGCGCCAGTAGATCCTATTGATCCTTTGCTTGATATCCCTGTTGATCTTGATATGGATTTTGTTGACCCGGAGCCTGCTGTGGCCCCAGAGCCTGTAGTTGCTCCTGACCCTGCATTAGAGCATGACCATGTCCATGATGATGCACCAGTCGTTGCACCTCTTGTTGATGATATACCCGTCGCTGATCATCCCGTTGTTGTTCCACCCTTGATAGATGATCCTGTTGTTGATGCACCATTTCCCGATCGCGTGCCGGTACTGTTTGACCGTGCACCTTTTGCTACTCATATAAACCCACGTTGTGCCGACACCCATAACGGGTGGATCAACGATGACGACTATCCACCGTACGTGGTACCCATCACACCTGTTTCTGTACCCACTGATATTCCCTTGTTTCCCCCACACACCACGGATGTTCACCGCACTGATCTACCTATCACGTTCCTTCAGGACATACCGACACCACGTCCTGGGGAGGGTTCTTCACGACATCCTTTTGGTCACGTGCCCTGCATGTCAGGAGGCGGCCAGTTTATACCTCAGATTCCTCATTCTACTATTGTTCCACCTATATCGACGTCTGATCCGGTCATGTCTCAGCTTCCTTCTATTGCACCACTTACTGCACCATCTTTCATACCGTCGAGCGAGCCATTTTTATGGACTACGCCCCCTATCATGCCACTGTCTGATCCGTACCACCCGTACCATGTTGGGTACTCTACGGAGGACATCCTCACTTCCTTGATGATACAGCAGGATGCATTGGCGCGTCGTATTCAGGATTTGGAGAGAGCTCCACGTCCGTCTTGTCACTGTCAGACCCCATTCGCAGCACCACACGCTCCACGTCCACTTTCCCCCGATTCAGACGCTCGCTTTTGGACTTCTGAGCAGCAGATAGCATATTTGCTGCGCGCCTTTCGTGCCTTAGAGGAGGACTGGTTACACATGCGTCGTTTACTTTTCTCTCATTTTCCTCCTCCTCCTCCTCCGCCATCAGCAAAGGCGTTTTTGGTTTTATGCAGGTCGATCTTTTGGTGAGAAGGTCGCTATTGAGCCAGCTTACAAAGCCTTTTGAGAGATCACACTTTTTGTATATGATAGGTGTAGATAGATTTGTACTTTTGGGGGTGATGTAGCCCCACGATCTTACTTTGACATGTGATGTACTATTAAACTTGTAAAACACTGTTGTGGTCATGATTAATGAAGCTCAAGGGCAACGTTCTCACTACATGCTTTGTTGGGTTATATGTTTTAATTTATAACATGAGATGTTATGTGCTTGATGAATGTTACTATATATGTATATTTATTATACTTACTATGACCTGACCAACATGATCATATTTTAGAAGATGCCTCCAAGACACGAAGTACGCATGCCTACTACCCAGGCAGAACTCCAAGGGATAATTGCCGCCGCTATAGCACAGTATGCAGCCTCCCAAGGAGGAACCAGCGGTAGTATTTCGAACAACAATGGCAATAACAATCCACCCCATGGTAATGTTAAGTCGTTTGAGCCATATTACGATACATTTGGATGTTTATAGCACGTCCGCTAATACCATTTGTAAATATTAACGTATGTGCAGGGTGCACCTATAAGCAGTTCCTCGACTGTAAGCCCGTGAATTTCAACAGCACTGGAGGTCCTGTTGCGTTTGTTAGGTGGGCTAAAAAGACAGACTCTGTCCTAAGAATGAGCAAATGCGCTCTCGAGCAACAAGTGACCTACATCTCGGGCTGTTTCTGGATGGAGCCCTATCGTAGTGGAATCTGCAAGTGCAAACTTTAGGAGAAGCTGCTGCTTATGCGTTAACATGGGCTGAGTTAAAAGAGTTAATGAGGAAGAAGTACTGCTCGCGTGCTGAAATACAGAAGTTAGAGACTGAGTTCTGGCACTTAAGGATGGATAGTCCCAAGATTGCAGAATATGTTCAGAGATTTCACGATTTGTCTCATGTAGTACCGTATATGGTCACACCCGAGTTTAAACGTGTTGAGAGGTTCATCTGGGGATTGGCTCCCCAAATCATGAGTATGGTTACCACGTCCAAACCTGCCATGATTACGGAAGCAATCGACCTCAGTGTGGCGCTTACTGAGGAAGCCATTAGGTTGAACAGGTTCTCAGTTTCTGACCAGAAGAAAAAGGAAACACATGTTGAATCGTCTGGTGAAAACAAACGAAAATTTTCCAACTTCAAGCAGGGTACAAGCAATGTGAGCAAGAAGGGTGAGTCGAGCACGCCGGCCAGAGCCAAAACTGGTGTTGAAAGCAGAGGAAAAGGCTACATGGGCACTCTGCCCAAGTGTAATACATGCCAGCACCATCATTCTGGCCAGTGCGGATTGAGAAAATGTGAAACTTGTAGGAAAATTGGCCACTTAAAGGATTCTTGCTGGGTTGGTTTAGGCCAGGGTGGCCAAAGGGGTTTCAATAACAACAACCGTGGTGGTAATCGTGGGAATGTTGCAAATCAAGCTGGTAACCGGGGAGCAGACGGAAATCGGGGCGGGAATGGAAATGGGAATGGCCGAGAGCCAGGATGCTTCAATTGTGGAGACGTTGGGCACTTTAAGAGGGAATGCCCAAAATTGAACCAAGCACGGGGAAGAGTCTTTAACATTGGTGCAAGGGAAGCGCGTGTAACAACCCTCGGTAAAACCAACACCCTCATAAATATTTCTGACACCTTAGTATATTGTAAAAACTCCCAATATGTCTTATAATATACCCCGTATGTAAAAACCGAGCCCGAATTATGTTATAACATTTAAAATAAATTAAAAACAAGAAATATTAAGCTGAGGCGGGCCGCGTAGGACCTCACCTCAAGCTCACGCGGGCGGTATGAAGGTGTAGACCGGACTTCACTGATTTCTTTAGTTTAGACGGGTCGCGTAAGCTTTAGCTTACTCTTACGCGGGCCGCTAGAGATCATCAAACGCGGAGACATCCTAGGCCGACACGTGTCGACATCGTGGCGGGTCTATAGGTTGAGCCGGATAAGCTATAGGTTGACCAGGTGTTGACGCGGGCCGCATAAGGCTTCGCCTTACCTTACGCGGGCCGCGTGAAAGTCGAAATCAGCAACTATATAAAGGAGGCCTCGGGTTTCATTTCAGTTCATTCATTTCTCAATTCTCAATCTCACTTTCTGAATTAGAGGCATTATAGTTGGGTATTATACCCCTAATTAGCGAGGTTCTGCTCCGTTGTAAGTATTATAACCCCAGTTTCATAACAGTTACGTTGCCCGATTGATTTAGGGTTCCGTAACAACTGTCGTGGTTCTGCCCGACGTAGTTGTTGGAATGCCGTCTCGGGGAGGGTATCATTAATATTTTCAAAGGGTTATGATACTAACCAATGTACATTTGTATAAATTATAGATTATATCCAGGAAACCCTTACAAGAAGTCTAAGATAGCAATGTGAGTTTATCCTCTTTTTGTTAACCTTTTTGGAATGTTTTACAAAACCTTAATTGTTTTCAATATGATTAAGCGGTGATTGAGTCTTTGTAGTTTTTCAATTACTGCCGGTATTATGGGGTTTTGTATACAAAATTTATATTACTACGAGTAGTAGTAGTAGTAGTAAGTCAGAATGACAGTACATTACTATTGGACGACGAGTTAGCCAATGGGTAATTTGACCATAGCCACAGATCCGGTCGAGTGGCAAATACTGAATGAGTAATTGTGTAGAAATAAACAATGTGATCGCTCTCAATACTGTTTTAATTGATAAAATGTTTATTGATTAAACTGGGATTCACTCACCAGTATTTCCGACTGACAAATGTTTTTAAAACGCGTTACAGGTAACACAATGTGAACAGCCAATTAGTGAAAAGGCAGCTGGAGAGCACTGAAGGCTTGGGAAAAATGTGGCTATAAAAGTTACCTAATAAACGTTGTTTTAAATTCAATAAAATAGGGTTTGTCCCTATAAATGTAATGTAATAAGAAACTTGGGTTTTGCCCATGTGATTGTTAATATCAAATATGGTGGTTTTACTCTGATAAACATTTCCTAACTACGGTCCTGATGTAAATTCCGCTGCAAGATTAAATAATCTGATACCACCACTACTGAGTTCGCGTCCGCCCGTTCCCGGGACAGATAAGGGATCGGGGGTTGCGACAGAAGTTGGTATCAGAGCCTAGCCACTGGTCTGAGCCAAAGAAGTGTTCTGCTGACACTTAAATTCTAAATTTTGTGTTAGGAAATAAATTTCAGAAATAAGTGCATAACTGTAATTAATTGTTATGTGTTATTTGACTATTTGTTAGTTTACAGTATGAGTGGTCAAGGACCCTCAGACATGAGTCGTCAGTTGTCTGATTCACCTAAGAGTGAAGGTACCTCTTCACAGCCTGCCCTTTCTGGGTATTCTGCTGATCAGGAAGAAGGAGTGTTTGCTTTTAGAGCTTAGTCAGAAGACCCATTCCCTCATAAGAAACGAGGATGGTTCAGTAAGGAAGCCTTTGCTCATAGGAAGAGAATGCGAAAGTTGCAACAGCAAAGAGTTATAGCAGCTGCTAAGCGAAAAACAGATGCCCATACACAGGATATGCTTAATCGAAGCCTAGCCAATTTCCATATCCTAGCTACAACTGCCGCTGACCCAAGTCTGGAACAACTAGTAGCCCCACAACCACAAAACCCAGACCAACCCATGGAGATAGAAAACCCTGAAAACCAAGTGGAGATGCATGACTTTAACCCAGAAGAAATCCCTAGGGTACCTACACCAAACCCCCTAGATCCAAATTACGACCCCTGGTGGGACGATAATAGGGACTTTGTGCAACGTTACCCTATTCATGAAGACACACCCATACAAAACATAGGAGCCTACCCAGGTATGGACCCTTTAGATCCCTATTACCATGATGAATATATTAGGGAGATCTTAGAAGATCCTTACCGATTTCAGGCACTTTCACCCCCATATCAGGAACCCGCACCCCAAATTCCAAACCCAGTCCTAGAACCCGCACCCCCAATGAGTGTAGAAAACGTTCAAGAACTTAGGACTTTTGGGGAGGAAATTTTAGAAAGCAGTGAGAGAATGCGTCAGGTGGGAGAGCGTCTCGTATGGAAATACGATGAGCGCAATATGGTTTTTTGGATAAATCCATATCCGTGAATGTGAGAATGGAGGAAACGGTGGTAGAAATAATAAGAATAAAATAAAATAAAAAAATAAAATAAAATATGTGTGTACGGATGCATAATACTATTAGTGTAATTTTCTTTCTGTTGGTATTGTAATCTTTATTTCAGTACTAGTGTGTAATAGACGCATAGTATATGAAAATAGAGTACAAGTCGCAATGATCGACGCTTTTGGAAAAAATACGTATCATGTGATTAACTATATTAGATATTATGTTGTGATATTAATATGGGGTAAATGTTTAAAATTCAGATGGCCGACGAAGGAAATCAAAGAAATCTGAATAATGATAACCAGAGTAACATTAACATGGTTAATGAGAATCCAAGCATCAATAACAATAACAATCAAGTGGATAATAGTGCTATCCAACACATAGTAGCACAAGGAATTATAGATGCAATGCCATTTATTCTTCAAACTGTTAAGGATGCTGATAATAAAAGTAAACATAGTAGTAAGCGACCAAGTGAACCAGAACACAGCGTGAACAATGGACCAATACTTCAAGTGCCCATTCCTAAAAGAAGAAGAACCATGCCTTATGGTTGTTCTTATAAGGAATTCTGGTCTTGTAAACCAATGGAATTCTCGGGCAACGAAGGGGCCATTGCAACCTTACGCTGGATAGAAAAGACTGAGGCAGTCTTAAGGATAAGCAAGTGTGCTGAAGAAGATAAAATATTGTTTGCTTCTAATTTATTTAAGAATGCAGCACTAGAATGGTGGAACATTATCCTCCAATCAAGGGGAAGTGATAGAACCTACAATATGGAATGGGAAGAATTTAAGAAGAAGGTAGAAAGGAAATTCTGCCCACCCAATGAAAAGGAACAAATAACAAACAAATTCCTAAACCTTAGGATGACTGGTGTGGATAGTAAGGGATATACTAAAATATTCTTCGAATATGCTAGAATAGTGCCAACCCTTGCTTCACCAGAACCAGTGTTAATCTCCCGTTATATTTGGGGAGTAATTGGAGAGATAAGACACGTAGTCAAGGCAGTTAGACCTCAAACTATAAAAGAAGCTATAGAACTAGAAAATACCTTGACTGGTGAATTAGTCCGTACCCGAGAAGAGGATCAAAGAAGGAACCTAACCCAAAAGCTCACACAAGAATTTCGTTCTGGAAATTCTAACCGTGGGAAAAATATAGGTTCTACCTTTGCACCCTACTGTAGGTATTGCAAAAGAAAGCATTTCGGAAGATGCTCCATATATTGTAACTTTTGCAAAATATCGGGACACAAGGAAGAAAACTGCAGGAAGAAAGCTAACAGCAGGGTATGTTACAATTGCGGAGAACAAGGTCATATCAAGCTAAATTGTCCAAAATTGGCTCCAGCTCCAGACAACAAGAACACTAAAAATGCTAGAGCATTTGTTCTGACTAAAGATGAAGCCAAGATGATTCCAGAAGTCATAGCTGGTACGTTTTTAGTTAATGATGTCTTTGCTAAAGTATTATTTGACTCTGGTGCAAACCAAAGTTTTATTAATACATCATTTTGCAAATTTCTAAATCAGTCATTAACTAAACTACCACTGGAATGCCTAGTAGAGACAGCCAAAGGAGAAACTGTTAGAATTTCTGAAATCTTGCAGGGAGCAAGCATATAAATTTTAAATCAGAAATTTATTGCAAATCTTTATCCCATGAATCTGGCAGGATTCAATGTTGTTTTAGGAATGGATTGGTTAATAGCCAATAAAGCCAGTATTTTATGTGATCAAAAGTCAATCCAAGTAAATTCACCAAAAGGTAAAACGGTCACAATTAAAGGAAATAAGCCCTCTAGATCCACAAAATTCATCTCTGTGATGAAAAACTGCAAGTTCTATAAGAAAAGGTTCTATAGTGTATTTGATTTCTATAATCACTAACACTAACGGAAAAGAACTAAACGATATTCCAGTAGTATCTCAGTTTTCAGATGTCTTTCAAGAAGAATTACCAGGACTACCACCCGATAGAGAAGTTGAATTCAGAATTCATTTAATACCAGGAACATCACCAATTGCCAAAGCACCTTATCGTTTGGCACCTGCAGAAATGCAAGAATTGAAGAAATAATTAGATGAATTGTTGGAGAAAGGATTCATACAGCCAAGTTCATCGCCATGGGGAGCGCCGATATTGTTTGTTAAAAAGAAGGACGGATCAATGCGTATGTGCATTGACTACCGTGAATTAAACAAAGTCACGATTAAGAATCGGTACCCATTACCGAGAATCGATGATCTGTTTGATCAACTGCAAGGAGCTCGATTTTTCTCAAAAATCGATTTAAGGTCAGGATATCATCAATTAAAGGTACAGGAAGAGGACATTCCTAAGACCGCATTTAGAACGAGGTATGGCCATTATGAATTTACTGTCATGCCATTTGGTTTAACCAATGCCCCAGCTGCATTTATGGACATGATGAACCGAAAATGTAAGCCATATTTGGATAAATTCATAATTGTTTTCATAGATGATATTCTAATTTATTCTAAGAATAAAGAAGATCATGCAAAGCATTTGCACGCACTTTTAAGTTTGTTAAGAAAGGAAAAGCTTTATGCTAAATTCTCTAAGTGTGAATTTTGGTTAGAACAGGTACAATTCCTTGGACATTTAGTTAACCTTGAAGGAATTCATGTAGATCCAACAAAGATTGAGACAATTACTAAATGGAAAATCCCTGAATCACCAACCGAGGTTAGAAGTTTCTTAGGATTGGCCGGTTATTATAGAAGATTTATTCGAGATTTCTCTAGAATAGTCATTCCCTTAACTAAGCTAACCTGTAAATCTGTTAAGTTTGAATGGGGAGTAAAAAAAGAAGAAGCCTTTAGAATCCTTAAGCAAAGATTAACCCATACACCCATACTAGCACTACCAGAAGGAGCTGAAGACTTTGTAGTCTATTGTGATGCTTCTAAACTAGGTTATGGATGTGTATTGATGCAAAGACAAAAGGTTATAGCTTACGCATCTTGACAACTTAAGAATCATGAAGAGAATTATTCAACTCATGATTTAGAATTAGGAGCTATAATTTTTGCTCTTAAAATTTGGAGACATTACCTTTATGGTAGTAAGTTTACCATATTCACTGATCATAAGAGTTTAAGGTATATCTTCAAGAAAAAGGAGTTGAATATGAGACAAAGACGCTGGATGGAGATGCTTAGTGACTATGATTATGATATACAGTATCATGAAGGAAAAGCAAATTTAGTAGCAGATGCTTTAAGTCGAAAGTATCATGAAAAGTCAAAAAAGGTACGTTCTCTTAAATTAAATCTGCAAGTAGATTTAAATGATCAGATAAGAGAAGCACAAGAATCAGTAATCAAGGATGATTCTGAAAAATTAAAAGGTATGCTAAAAGAATTGGAACAAGGAATAGATGGAATTTGGAGATTCCATAAAAAGAGAATGTGGATACCTAAATTAGGAAATCTACGTCATCGTATATTAGAAGAAGCCCATAAGTTTAAGTATACGATGCATTCAGGAAGTGATAAAATGTACCAGGATTTAAGGAAAAATTTCTGGTGGATAGGAATGAAAAAGGACATAGCAATCTATGTTTCTAAATGTTTAACCTGTTCACAAGTCAAAGCTGAACACTAGAAACCCTCAGGTTTGTTATAGCAATTAGAAATGCCAGTATGGAAATGGGAATTGATAACAATGGATTTTGTTACTAAATTACCCAAAACAAGGAAAGGTAATGATACAATCTGGGTGATTGTAGATAGGCTAACCAAGTCAGCTCATTTCTTACCAATGAAGGAAACTTTCAGTATGGAACAATTAGCTAAACTATATGTAAATGAAATTGTTTCTTTACATGGAATTCCTTTATCAATTGTTTCTGATAGGGATAGTCGATTTACCTCTCATTTTTGGTTAAGTTTCCAAAAGGCAATGGGAACCAAGTTAAAGCTAAGCACAGCTTATCATCCTCAAACGGATGGACAAATCGAAAGGACAATTCAGACAATGGAAGATATGCTTAGAGCTTGTGTAATTGAGTTCGGAGGTAATTGGGACGATCACTTACCTTTAATAGAATTTTCTTATAATAATAGCTATCATACAAGTATAAATGCTGCACCATTCGAAGCACTTTATGGACGAAAGTGCCGAACCCCAGTCTGTTGGGCAGAAATTGGGGAAAAGCAATTATCTGGACCTGAGATTGTACAAGAAACAACCGACAAAATTATTCAAGTCAAGGAACGACTGAAAGCAGCACATGATCGACAAAAGAGTTATGCCGATAACCGACGCAAGCCATTGGAGTTTCAAGTAGGAGATAAAGTATTATTGAAAGTCTCTCCTTGGAAAGGAGTAGTAAGATTCATCAAACGGGGAAAGCTAAGTCCCAGGTATGTTGGACCTTTTGAGATTATTAGAAAAATAGGACCTGTAGCCTATCAGCTACAACTGCCAGAGGAAATGGCAGGAATACATGATGTATTTCATGTATCAAATCTTAAAAAGTGTTTAGCTGATGAATCACTAATAGTACCTCTTAAGGATATAAAGGTAAATGAACAACTCAAGTTTGTAGAAAGACCTCTACAAATTGAAGACAGGAAAGTCAAGAATCTCAAACATAAGAGACTAGTTCTGGTCAAAGTAAAGTGGGACTCCAAAAGAGGACCTGAGTACACATGGAGCTTGAATCTGAAATGAAAAGAAAATATCCGCACTTATTTTAGTAGATCTCGAGGACGAGCTCTAAAACAAGGTGGGGAGGATGTAACAACCCTCGGTAAAACCAACACCCTCATAAATATTTCTGACACCTTAGTATATTGTAAAAAGTCCCAATATGTCTTATAATATACCCCGTATGTAAAAACTGAGCCCGAATTATGTTATGACATTTAAAATAAATTAAAAACAAGAAATATTAAGCTGAGGCGGGCCGCGTAGGACCTCACCTCAAGCTCACGCGGGCGGTATGAAGGTGTAGACCGGACTTCACTGATTTCTTTAGTTTAAACGGGTCGCGTAAGCTTTAGCTTACTCTTACGCGGGCCGCTAGAGATCATCAAACACGGAGACATCCTAGGCCGACACGTGTCGACATCGTGGCGGATCTATAGGTTGAGCCGGATAAGCTATAGGTTGACCAGGTGTTGACGCAGGCCGCGTAAGGCTTCGCCTTACCTTACGCGGGCCGCATGAAAGTCGAAATCAGCAACTCTATAAAGGAGGCCTCTGGTTTCATTTCAGGTCGTTCATTTCTCAATTCTCAATCTCACTTTCTGAATTAGAGGCATTATAGTCGGGTATTATACCCCTAATTAGCGAGGTTCTGCTCCGTTGTAAGTATTATAACCCCAGTTTCATAACAGTTACGCTGCCCGATTGATTTAGGGTTCCGTAACAACTGTCGTGGTTCTGCCCGACGTAGTTATTGGAATGCCGTCTCGGGGAGGGTATCATTAATATTTTCAAAGGGTTATGATACTAACCAATGTACATTTGTATAAATTATAGATTATATTCAGGAAACCCTTACAAGAAGTCTAAGATAGAAATGTGAGTTTATCCTCTTTTTGTTAACCTTTTTGGAATGTTTTACAAAACCTTAATTGTTTTCAATATGATTAAGCGGTGATTGAGTCTTTGTAGTTTTTCAATTACTGCCGGTATTATGGGGTTTTGTATACAAAATTTATATTACTAAGAGTAGTAGTAGTAGTAAGTCGGAATGACAGTACATTACTATTGGACCACGAGTTAACCAATGGGTAATTTGACCATAGCCACAGATCCGGTCGAGTGGCAAATACTGAATGAGTAATTGTGTAGAAATAAACAATGTGATCGCTCTCAATACTGTTTTAATTGATAAAATGTTTATTGATTAAACTGGGATTCACTCACCAGTATTTCCGACTGACAAATGTTTTTAAAACGCGTTACAAGTAACACAATGTGAACAACCAATTAATGAAAAGCCATCTGGAGAGCACTGAAGGCTTGGGAAAAATGTGGCTATAAAAGTTACCTAATAAATGATGTTTTAAATTCAATAAAATAGGGTTGTCCCTATAAATGTATTGTACTAAGAAACTTGGGTTTTGCCCATGTGATTGTTAATATCAAATATGGTGGTTTTACTCTGATTAACATTTCCTAACTACGGTCCTGGTGTAAATTCCGCTGCAAGATTAAATAATCTGATACCACCACTACTGAGTTCGCGTCCGCCCGTTCCCGGGACAGATAAGGGATCGGGGGTTGCGACAGCGCGCCAGGATCCAAACGTTGTCACCAGTACGTTCCCTATAAACCAACGTTTTGCATCTGTTCTTTTTGATACTGGTGCCGATTATAGTTTCGTATCGTTAGAATTTAAGAATATACTTGGGTTGTCCACTAGTAAGTTAGACGTTCCGTACTCGATCGAATTGGCGAATGGAAAACTAATTGAAACGGGAGAAGTCATCAGAGGATGCGCGATAGAATTGGGAGGACACGAATTTACGGTAGATCTGCTGCCTGTCGAGTTGGGAAGCTTCGACGTGGTAGTGGGAATGGATTGGTTATCGAGCAACAAGGCCGAGATTGTTTGCCACGAGAAGACCATCCACATCCCTATGACGGATGAAGAAACGATCGTAGTGCACGGAGAGAGCGTGATACGCCACTAAGAATTATTAGCTGTCTGAAAGCTAGAAAGTGTTTACAGAAGGAATGTGTTGCATTCTTGGCATACATCTTGGATAAAGAGGCCGCAGAACTAAAAATAGAAGACATTCCGGTCGTAAGAGAATACCCTGAAGTCTTTCCAGAAGACTTGCCGGGATTGCCGCCTCAAAGGAAAGTCGAGTTCCACATTGACTTGGTTCCAGGCGCCACGCCTGTAGCCAAGGCACCCTATAGACTTGCACCTTCAGAGATGCAGGAGTTGTCAACGCAGCTCCAGGAGCTGTTAGACAAGGGATTCATCAGACCAAGCTTCTCACCTTGGGGAGCCCCAGTTCTGTTCGTTAAGAAGAAGGATGGTAGTTTTCGTATGTGTATAGACTACCGCGAGCTTAATAAGTTGACTATCAAGAAAAGATATCCTTTGCCAAGGATTGATGACCTGTTCGACCAACTTCAAGGTTCAAGCTTCTACTCAAGATCGATCTTCGATCAGGATATCGTCAACTTAGGATACAAGAGGAGAGTATCCCGAAGACGGCCTTTAGGACTCGTTATGGGCATTACGAGTTCCTGGTTATGCCGTTTGGGCTGACAAACGCACCGGCAGTTTTCATGGACCTAATGAACCGAGTCTGCAAGCCGTACTTGGATAAGTTTATGATCGTGTTCATTGATGACATTCTAATCTACTCGAAGACAAAGGACGAGCACGAACAGCACTTAAGAGCTATTCTAGAGCTACTTGAAAAGGAGAAGTTATACGCTAAGTTCTCGAAGTGTGAGTTCTGGCTACGCGAAGTCCAATTTCTTGGACATGTGGTTAATGGAAAGGGAATTCACGTTGATCCTACAAAGATCGAGGCAATCAAAGAATGGGAGACCCCAAAGACGCCAACCGAGATTCGACAGTTCTTAGGTTTGGCTGGTTATTATCGAAGGTTCATTGAGAATTTCTCCAAAATCGCTCAACCACTGACCGCACTCACACAGAAAGACAAGAAGTTTGATTAGGGTGGCAAACAAGAGGAAGCTTTTCAGTTATTGAAAAACAAACTTTGTGACGCACCGATCTTATCACTACCCGAAGGAACGGACAACTTCGTGGTATACTGTGACGCCTCGCGTCAGGGTTTGGGTTGCGTGCTGATGTAGCGCCAGAAGGTCATAGCATATGCGTCACGACAGTTGAAGGTTCACTAGAAAAATTACACTACCCATGATTTGGAATTGGGCGCGGTGGTATTTGCATTGAAAATCTGGCGACATTATTTGTATGGTACGAGATGTACAATCTTCACTGATCACAAGAGCTTACAGCACATATTTGATCAGAAAGAACTTAATATGAGGCAGAGACGCTGGGTAGAGCTGTTGAACCATTATGATTGCGAGATCAAATATCACCCAGGGAAAGCAAATGTGGTCGCTGATGCCCTGAGTCGAAAAGAAAGGATTAAGCCCATAAGGGTTAGGGCTTTGGAAATGATTGTTCAGACAGACCCCTCTTTGCGCATTCGTGCCGCGCAGAGAGAAGCTTTGAAAGAAAGGAATATTGGGGATGAGTATCTCCGTGGGATGGAGAAGCAGTTGATACCAAACGAGGAAGGAACTTTATGCTTCATGAAACGACTTTGGGTTCCTCTGTTTGGTGGTTTGAGGAAGGTTATTTTTGATGAAGCTCACAGATCTCGGTACTCAATTCATCCCGGTGCGGATAAGATGTACCAAGACCTCAAGGATTTCTACTGGTGGCCTAAGATGAAAGGCGATGTTGCAGTATATGTTAGCAAATGTTTAACTTGCGCCAAGGTAAAGGCCGAGTACCAGAAGCCTTCAGGTCTTCTACAACAACCTGAAATACCCAAATGGAAATGGGAACAGATTTCCATGGACTTCATAACAAAACTGCTAAGGACACCCAGAGGCCACGATACGATTTGGGTGATAGTAGACCGTCTAACAAAGTCTGCGCACTTCCTGCCAATCAAAGAGAAAGACAACACAAGTAAACTTGCTGAAATATATATGAGGGAGATTGTCGCACGTCATGGAGTGCCCCTCTCGATTATCTCTGATAGAGATGGGAGATTTGTATCATGGATTTGGCAATCCTTCCAAGAAGGATTTGGCTCGCAGTTGAATCTAAGCACTGCATTTCACCCACAAACTGATGGCCAAAGTGAGCGAACAATTCAAACACTGGAAGATATGCTAAGAGCATGTGTAATGGATCTGGGTGGTAGCTGGGATAATCATTTACCATTGGTCGAGTTTTCGTACAACAACAGCTACCACACAAGCATTGGAGCCGCGCCATTTGAAGCTCTTTATGGACGCAAGTGTCGATCACCGCTATGCTGGGCTGATGCGGGAGATAGACAGCTTGTTGGTCCCGAAATAGTCCAAGAGACAACAGACAAGATCTTTCAAATTCGAAAGCGCATCGAGGCGGCTCACGACAGACAGAAAGCCTATGCAAATCAAAGGAGGAAACCTTTGGAGTTTCAAGTTGGGGATATGGTTTTGTTAAAGGTTTCACCCTGGAAGGGTGTGCCACGCTTTGGAAAGCGTGGGAAGTTGAATCCGTGTTACATTGGCCCGTTCAGAATCCAGCAAAGGATTGGGCTTGTAGCCTACAAATTGGACCTACCTGCTGAACTCAATGGTGTTCACGATACATTCCATGTATCGAATTTGAAAAAGAGTCCAACACAAGAAACAGTGATCATTCCTGCTGACGAAGTTCATATCGACGATACGCTCCACTTTACCGAAGAACCCGTTGAGGTTACGGATTGGAAAGTTAACAAAACACGCAGGAGTAGTGCCAAGCTCGTCAAAGTTCTATGGAATGCAAGACATGGCCCGGAATTCACGTGGGAACGTGAGGATCGTATGAAAGAGAAATACCCCCATTTATTTCCTAAGACCCCTACAACTAGAAGCAGAGCCTAAAATTTCGGGACGAAATTTCTCTAACGGGGGGAGAATGTGACAACCCTCACATTTACAGGTATCCGTACACTAAATTAATATTTAATTTGTGCTTAATGATTGTGCTTGATTTCAACTGTGATTTAACTGTTTTTTGTTTTCTGAAACATACATACTCATGCATCACATTTTATACTGTCACTCCATTTATTTCACACAAACATAAGTGACAAACTTGATGCACAAAGCACAGTTAGCACACTAAACGGGTAACCCAGAAAACATGCTGACAATGCCAGCACCTAGACAGACAATGTTTTGAGGCCAGTATGAGCCAGATATAGAGTACTACACTAGTAGTGAGTGTAGGGAGGTAAGGACCATAAAACTGCGTCACTAGGTGATAGTTATAGTGCCCGGAAGTGCCTAAAACATACTTAAAATGCAGAATTCTGCACTATATAACCAAAATCCAGCATTTAACAATACTAGTAAAGTGCAAAAACTTGGCAAAATAGTCCTAGATATTTTCCAAAGTGTTGGGAATTAATTGTGTCACTAAAAATAATATAAAAGACACTTTGTGGATTAAATTAGCACTTTAACGGATCAACATCCAACCGAACAACCGGACTTTACCCGGAACATAAAAATATTACCAAATACATTGTTTTTACTTTTCTGAGCTAGTTAGGGTCCCCGAACACCCTAACACACTTTATATTATATAACACACAACAACATACTAACTTAACACTTAGAACTTAACCAAATTAGTTACTTTATCATTGCATCCCAACCCCATACCCCCCCCACTTCGACGGTTAAGGGATGTGGGGACATCCCCACATTCTTTTGATTATTTTATTGTTAGTTGTTGTTGGTTAATAGAACACAATGTATGTTGGGTAATGAAGATTAGTGGTTTATAAATAAACACATAAGATCATAAGCTTCTCTCATCAAACACCCAACTTCAACAAAACTCTCCTTCCCTCATTTCCCCACTCACGGCCGCCACCACCATCCACCATACAACCACCATCAACCTTCTTACAAGCAATTTCCATACATCCAAAGGTGTTAGAGGTCCAACAAGCAAGCTTGGTGCACTCGGAAGCTCAAGGACCACTCTTGTTTTCTTTTATCCACCACTTTTACGCCTTGTTTCTCCCCTAGCCTTGTGCTAGTAGTAAGTGCTCTAAAACTTCATCTTGTTCTTATTTTTAGTGGTTAATAGTTGATTGAATGGTAAAATGCTAATAAACACTAAAGAACATAAACTAATCTTGAAACATAAAGGGATAAAGAGTGGATAAAGAATAGATGTATGGTTAAATCATGTTGATCTTGTATGGTTATGATTATTGGATGTTGTTTGTTAGTAGAAGTAAGATGGATCATCATCTAGACTTGCTAGATCATGTTTAAGAACATGAACTAGCAAGATGTAAATGTTAGAGATATGAAGAATGATGAAACCATCCATACATGAACTTTGAACTTGAATAAATATAAGTTCTCTTGAAAAATAAAGATGTAAACTTATAGATCTAAAGATCTATGAGTGGGTTTTCGAAAGAACCAAGTGAGAAATACTAGTTTTGTTAAAACCCGGATCTTGTATGAACTAAAAACATTTTTAGTAAGTAAACAAGTGTATGAACACTTGTGTAACAAGAAAATTTAACAAAGAAATATTTTTGGAAAATAAGACTAGAAGTTGTGAAAATACATATTCTTTAAAACTAAAGTTTGTAAGAAACCAATCATATTTTTAAAGGTAACAAGACTTACTAATTATGCTAGTAAGTTACTACTTGTTTTTATAAACTTTCAAGTTCACAAGTTTATGGTTCATGTTTATTTTTGGTCAAGTTTGATGATTAGAAATTGTATATTGTTGGTTGATGATTGTTTGAGTAAATTTTGAAAAGAAAATGATACCCTAGTAAGCATGGACGCCTCTATTTCCAAAGGAAACTCTGGCGAAATTTTTCTAGAATTTCAACACTTAGAAATATTTTTGTAACAAATGTTTACAAATATGATTTTTAACTTGGTTTTCAAAATAAACTTCGCCATGATTTTTATTTCAAAAATTACCAAGTATCGGAGGTGGATTTTCGTAAATAAAACTTGATAAATATATATTTAGAATATATATTTTATAATAAGACATTTGTGTGATTATTTGATTATTTGGTGAACTAGATATATATTATTTTTTTAGGATGAAAATAATATAACTTGAAAATATCATGAAATTACAACTCCAAAATAATACCAACGCTCTCACAAATAAATATTTAAGTTACACCGGTATTGTTATTACAACGCTAACTTTAAAAATGTAACTTGTGTAGTATTTCTGAAAAATACTCTTATATGTATATTTTGATAAAGTATTATTTTGGAAAATGTATGAGGTGAATATAATATTTTTGGGAAAAATATGTATATTTTGGAATTAAAATATTTTAGACAAGGGATTAAAAATATATTTTTCTAAGTGGGACTTAAATATATTTTTCGGAATTATAACGTGTACATGTATAATGTGACAACCCGCACTCTCGTTGTCGAGAGAAGGGCATTTTAGTAATACACACATTTACCATTATTATTATTATTACTATTATTGTTTATATAATAACCGTTATGTTTAGCTATTTATTTAAACAAACAAATGGGCTTAGTGAGGCACGTGATGTTTTGTGGATCCAAACACACGGGCCAAGCCCAAAGCAAATCCCTTACACATAGAACCTTACCCTATTTATACCCTCTTATATATCCCACCCCCATTCAAAAATCAATCTAAAAACCCTAAAATGAAGTCACAGCCGCATCTCACAACCACACTCTCGTTCACCTCCACTCTCCCTCTCACTGTTCACAAAATCCGGTCACCGGATTCCGGATTTCCGGCAACATTTACGGGCGAGCACACCCGACCACCTCTTGCTTGTTTCTCCTTCCCTCTCTCTTTTAAGCAATGGCCGACCACCATCACCTGGTGGCGGTGGCGGCAGATGGCAGACGATAGCAACTCCACCACCACAGGCGGCAGCGCCGGTGGTGAAGCTGATGAACGGAAGCAGCGCCCCCTCCTTCTACTCATCCTTTCTAACGATGGTGGCTAGGTTGCAGCGAGGAAAATGTGATTCGAGGAGCCGACGGCCGGAGACGCCGCTCACGGCGGCGGTCTGTACCTCGGTCCGACATACTGCCCGACTTGGTTTTGATGGTTCGGGTCGGCCGCTGTTTGGAAGCTTCGGGTCTCATCGGGTTCAGTCTTGGGTCACACCCATAACCCCTTGGTCAGCATAAGCATAAGCACCTGACATGTAAATATTAAATGTTTGGTATATACATGAGATTTGAGAAGTTATATGGTTAGTAATTGATCATTTTGGGATCTTGACATATGTGGGTTTTCTTACATGTCAGATGCTTATGCTAGTGAATGGATTTTGGGATCATTTTGGGATCTTGGGGTTATGGGTGTGACCCAAGACTGAACCCGATGAGACCAGAAGCTTCCAAACAGCGGCCGACCCGAACCATCAAAACCAAGTCGGGCAGTATGCCAGACCGAGGTAGAGACCACCGTCGTGAGCGACGTCTCCGGCCATCGGCTCCTCGAATCACATTTTCCTCGCTGCAACCTAGCCACCATCGTTAGGAAGGATGAGTAGAGGGAGGGGGCGCTGCTTCCGTTCTTCAGCTTCACCACCGGCGCCGCCGCCTGTGGTGGTGGAGTTGCTATGGTCTGCCATCTGCCGCCACCGCCACCAGGTGATGGTGGTCGGCCATTGCTTAACAGAGAGAGGGAAGGAGAAACGAGCAAGAGGTGGTCGGGTGTGCTCACCCGTAAATGTTGCCGGAAATCCAGAATCCGGTGACCGGATTTTGTGAACAGTGAGAGGGAGAGTGGAGGTGAACGAGAGTGTGGTTGTGAGATGCGGCTGTGACTTCATTTTAGGGTTTTTAGATTGATTTTTGAATGGGGGTGGGATATATAAGAGGGTATAAATAGGGTAAGGTTCTATGTGTAAGGGATTTGCTTTGGGCTTGGCCCGTGTGTTTGGATCTGCAAAACATCACGTGCCTCACTAAGCCCATTTGTTTGTTTAAATAAATAGCTAAACATAACGGTTATTATTTAAACAATAATAGTAATAATAATAATAATAATAATGGTAAATGTGTGTATTACTAAAATGCCCTTCTCTCGACAACGAGAGTGCAGGTTGTCACATTCTCCCCATGTTACAGGAATTTCGTCCTCGAAATTTAAGCAAAGGTCATACGATGCGCTCCAAAGGTATACATAGACTCCATTACCATACGTAGAGATAAGCAGTTTCATGAAAGTCTACAAAACGAATCATATAAGACACATAGTGCATAAGGTCACATAGCACGTAAATAGCACGTAACAGTCACATAGCACAAGATCCACAGAGTTTGTACGTATTTCACATAGTATAGAATTTCACAAATCTAATTATAACATCAAAGTAACGTACTTTGATAATAATGTCAAGATGTCTAGGATGAATATGAATATGCAAAATCCTAGGTGATGAACTGTTTGAATGATGCTTGAAATATTTGAAATATGTTGGTTTGATCTGTTTTGATAAGTGTACGGTATGATAAAACATGTTATGGTAATTTGATTGGATAGTGCATGCTTATGAAATTTGATTGGTTAGTACCATTCAGAGGATTCTAGAAACATCAGCAAAGGTTGTGAGTCGAAGCTCATGGTTGCGACTCGAGATCTTCTGATCTCGACTCAAGCCTGACTCGAGACCTCAAGGTTGCGACTCAGAAGTGCACGACTCGAGACCGCTTAGATTGCAACTCGGAATCTCATGGTTGCGACTCGAGATCTCTTGGTCTCGAGTCGAGACCACCCGGTTTCGACTGGACTACTTTGCTTGGTTATTGGGCCACACAAACTGATGTTATGGACTGTGTGCTACTGTTGTTGTTTAACTGTACTGTTTAGGATAGGCCCAGTAACGTATATGCTAGTATGACATACATGTTATGTGTTAGATACGTGTAGGACTATACGTGACTACGTGACACTACTTGCATACGAACCTAATAAATATTTAATAACCATAATAGGGTATGGTTGACCAACGTAACACAAGTAAATTGACTACCGAGCAAAGCAAAGGTGAGTTCACTACCTTTTTACTTAAAGCATGCGTTCCCGGTGGTTGGGAAACGGAACGAAACACTTTTCCTGGTTTGGGATTGCTTACTATCTCCTTGTGCGGGATACGGTATTTCTATCTCCTTGTGTGGGATACGGGTAACAACGCTATCCCCTTGTGAGGGATATAAACTACTTTTCTCCCCTTATGCGGGACTCTTAGTTAATTACTGTTTATACGGAATGCAACGAGCAACACTAAACAAAACTCTATCACTCAAGTCCCTACCATTTAATATCGATTAGTCGCCGGGGCCTGGCGAACGGGTTATTAGTTGATAGCGCTATTTAGGTCTAACCAGCCTCACACCGACCCTTGTTACTGGGAACGGGCGTGAACTAATGTACTCAGGCAAACCGTCAATGATGATAGAACATTGACAAACGGGGCACTGCGGAAACGTACGGTTAAGTAAGTATTCGGTATTGTAACAGTTTAGTAGCTTACTTATGGGGTAGCTCCCCACGGCATGTATAAATGAGTAAATTAACTGTTGAAACAAGTTTTTGGAAATTAAAACTGGAAAACTATAAACATGTGAACTCACCAACGTTATGTTGACACTCTACTGCATGCTTTGCAGGTTGCTCGATACAACTTTGGACGGACGTTGCAATCGGATGAAGTGTGTGGTTCGTAAGTTTCATGTGAACAAACTTGTGGTTTTAAATTACGATGTGTTCTTCTCTCCTTTCCGCTGCAAACTCAAACTATGTTTTGGAAAATTTAAAATTGGTCGCTAATTATACCATTATTTGTAATAATAACTAAACGGTTCAAAATAATTAGTGGCTGGATCCTGGTTAGTCACACGCCTCGCGGTAGTATTCCGCGTGTGGATTTTGAGGGTGTGACAAATAAAAACCCCCATCCTTGGGAAGGAATATACGTAAAAAATAAATGAGAAGTGCGAATACGAAATAGTTACCTAACTATTTCTCCAAAAACGTTAAACCCTAAGCCAAGGCACGGCCATCCGTCTAATAGGCATTAGTACGTGTAGGTCATCACGTAGCAGGTTGAGTTGGAGAGTTACGTTTCAGGATACGCACTTCTGTGAGTTCATGTCCCCCTTTTCTCTTAACTATTTTCAGTTTTTATACTTCGGGGGTGGAATACATGTTACAGTAATTACAGACACTTTTATACATGGTATGGTTAGCTTAAGGAGGGTATACTACTTAGATCATGTGAGTGGGTAGGTGGAACTTGAGGCCATTAATCCTCGTTGTAGGACCGAGGGTCATGAGCGGTAGATCTATTTGGGTGTAGCGAGCCTAACTCCTGACTTCACTGTACGGACCATGGGGTGACTTTGAGCCCGACGCAAAAATCTGCTAGGTTTGAGTCTTCCTGCATCACTTCACACATATCATTGGCTTTGCAACCCAATGGTGATCTTTTTTTCCTTAATTGCTACATACCAGGGATTTTCATACATACAGACATATTACAAAGGTTTATACATACTCACTTTTACATGAACTCGCTCAACTTTTTGTTGATTTTTCAAACTACATGTATTTCAGGAAAATAGGGGATCTGGCAAGGTATGCACTCTCGTCAAGCTGCGTAGGAATAATGATGTCATCCGAGTTTAGGAAATGTGACCTTTGCCTGGACGGGTTACAAGTCTTAAACTGTGTTTTTATTCATGTCCTTTGGTTGTGTCTCGTGAACACATTTTAAATTATGTCATATCGTAATCTATTTTAAGTGTTGACTTTTAAACAATGTTGTCGTGTTTACTTTTAACAACTTGATGAATGGATGAACATCATATGTTTATTTCATATAGCATGGTTATGATATTTGCTATGGTATTAAGAAATCACACCAAAATAAACCCACGCTTCCACAAAGCCAGGGTGTGACAATTTAATCTTGTGTTTTCACCATACATTCCTATGTCCTTATGCCACTAATCAAGACTATGATTAAATGTGCTTAAAAACAAGGTTGTAACATACAAATTCAGAGGTTTTAATCCTCTAAACTTTCTGTTTTTAAAAGGGTTTTAACCCACAAGTGTTGAACAAGGCTTGAACTTGTGTATGTGTGTGTGTGTGTGATTACTTGGAAAGCTTGGGCTATCCTACTTAAAATCCACACTTCACTTGGTGATTTATCTTAGTTAGTATCTATATTTGATTTCTTTATTGTTCATTCATGGCCATCCTTGTTGTCTTTTGACAACTTGTGCATTGGTGAAAATATAAAGGAGGTCTTAAATGGAAGGTTTATCCTCCTACCTCATGCATGACTTCTATGATAATCCTTGATGTACATGTTGGACTACATTTATATTATAAACTATATAACATATATACAATATACTAACCAAACCTTTGATGGTAATCAAGTGATTATTCGTCATAGAACTAGGTTACATCATCCAAGAACTTAGTTTCTCGTAATGATTCTAATGGGTACTTTAACCCATGAAAATATTCTAACCCCTATGGGTTTCATAGTGTTAAAAAACGAGTATTAAGTGCTAGATGGTTATTTTCTCATATGCTTACTTTGCTATACTATTAATCCCGAATATAATCACTCCTTTGCTATACTATTAATTGGAAGACTAAGCTAATTTTGTGAGTACACTTGACTCGTTTTACTTTTAAAAGACTTTGGGTTGTAACATGTTAATATACAAACATCACTATCACACACTTAAACATGCTTTATATTCACAATCCTATATACATGCTACTTGTTTACTTAGGTTCATGCTAGATTATACATACTTTATGTCATTAACTTTGCTAAGCCCCAACTTAACATATATAGTGCTATAGGAGTGGCACGCCGCCCATCGGGGTCTTGTTAAGTCTTTATTCATTCTAAAATGGTCTCGTCACTTTTGTGGCAAGGGATGCTAAATACTAGTGGATACTTGTGTTTGGCATATTGCGATGCATGGTAGTTACCTTGTTTACAAATTGTCATGTGGATTTGAGAAAATGTTTTTATACTTATGCTATATTTATACAAATCTTGTGTACTCGTCAATGCCTTCGCATTGACACTTTATTTTAAACATGTTACAGGTTTAACGATGCATGGAATATAGTAGGATTCCTAGATACTCATTTTAAATTTTGTATACTTATTGTAATGTAATTCTTTCATCTCAAGTTGTTGTAATTGCATTTTCCTTTCCATGTTGTAATTGAATTCTTATAGTAATATAATGAAATCATTATTTTAAATACTTGTCACAAATTCTAGTGTTATGTGTAATGAGCAATCTATCTTCGTCTCACTCCGATGTTTCCGCCGTCGGTTGGGGTGTGACACCCCCCTCATGTATACGGTTAGGGTGTGGGTCCCCATGTCACTCATCTCTAAATTGTTGTGTTGGAAGCCTAAGTAGATGATTAGTTCTTGGTGGAAGAATCATAATCAAAAGAAACTCCAGCACTCCACAACTTTTTCTTATTTCCAACAAACCTAAGAAACTCTTCATCTCCTTCTCCTCTCTCTCTCTTATTTTCGGCCAAACACACCACCCAACATCTTCATCTTTTTCAAACTCAAAAACTAGAAGATACTGTCACACCCCGACCACGTAGAACATACAAAACGTGGCGGAAACGTCGGGGAGTGTTGTAACAGAATTAATTGTTTCAAATCCATGGCAATTAAAGTTTCGTTTTATTAATCAAACAAGAGAGTTACATTGTTTTAAACAAGAAACAAAGAGTATATAACAAAAATTAACTAGTTCTTGTCTCGTTTTAAGTCACTAAGGCACAGATCCGCCTAAGTATGTCTTGATAAGTCCTATGCATCATCTCCTGAAAACACATGTGAAAATAGGTACGTCAGCATAAAAATGCCTGTGAGATACATAGGTTTTGTGAAAACAGAATTCATGACTTATGTTTGAGAAAATGTTTAGTCATGAACCTTGTAATTTGCTTTGTTTTGTAAATCATTTGAAAAACGATAAGATCAGATGATATGTATAAATAAGAGAAGAATGTATGGTTAAATGAATAACCATGTAAAATGAGTTTGTATAAGATAAGTTGTTTGTACATCAATGTCTTGTGAAAAGTATGTTATTTGTTTACAATGTTATATGTCTCAAATTGAAATGATTCAAATAACGCTACAATATGTGATACCATACAAACACTTATATATAGGAAGTACCAGCGGCGTATCCACCATGCTTGTATCATATTACACACGCCTCGTTACTTAAATCACTTACTCCAACCAAACCACCAAGATGTAATGTTTAACGATTGTAGAAATGTTTATGTATAGTCAAATGTCTATTGTCAAATGTAAATCATGTCAACAGATACAAATGGTTCACACGGTTCAACAGTTACAAACGGTTCATATAATCAAAGGGTTACGACGGTTCACATAGTCAAATAGTTACAACAGTTCAAAATGTAGTATAATGTGTTCATATGCTGGATGAGCATATGCAACAGAAATGCAATGTAAAACAATGTACTAAGTATGCACACAATGGACATACATAGCATGAAATGTAATGTAAAGTAATGTACTAAGTATGCACACAATAGACATACATAGCATGAAATGTAATGTAGAACGATGTACTAAGTATGCACACAATGGGCATACATAGCATGAAATGTACTGAAATCATGTACTATAATGTACTAGCGAACATAGCAGGTATATGATGTGAAAACATGGAAAGCATGAAAGTAACAAGTAGGCACATGTGTTTCACCCCAAAACAGTTTGGAAAACAGTAAAAGAGGGGTCTATGTACTCACTTGAGATTGCTCAGAAGTCCTAAGATAACCACCAAGCAAAGCTAGAGATCTCGGATATCAAACGGCACCTAATATAGGTAACTATGTTAATAACCCGGACCTAAATCGGAGGATCGGATAGAATGAGGGTTCGTAAACCAAACGAGTATGGAGACTCGTGTAATATGGTTTAACAAAGCCTACATACTAAAAGAAACCTAACATAAGTGCTTTCGACCCATCGCGACCCATTAAGGTAGCTTATGCTGCTTTAACGTGTCGTGCGCGCAAAAGCGCACTCGAGTCGTCTAACTAGCCCTATGACAAGTGTTATATGCCTAAACATGTTATATAATCAGTTATGTGACAAAAGTTTAGGTTACGTATGCTTAATTACCAATTATACATGAAAAGGGTATTCTGGTAATTTACCTAAGGCATATAAACTACCTATCATACAACAACTCAAACGATGTGACCATAGGGTATAACCTCAGAAGGTTATTCCCTACATACTATGGTCAACTAATGTATTTGGTCGGATCCTAATGATCGACCAAATGGGTCGGGTTCGAAGGTATAAGCGATTTATTAGATCGCTTACCCTTACGACCCTAGACAACGTGGTAATCAGTAGGCATAGTCCCAAGGGACTATGACCATCGTGATTACAATCACGTTGCGAAGTTCAAATGAACTTCGCATTGACCATAAACTGATCAACGCAGAAAGTCAAACAAAGTTTGACTTTCAAACTCGAAAAACTATAAAAGAACGAAGGAATACTTACGAAGGGTCCCCGAATGCTAATCGTGATTCAAGTAGCTCAGGTATGAAACAAATGTCTCCACTTAGAGCTCCTCAAATCAGGATTCTAGTGGGTTTTGCAAGAAGTGGGGTGGGGTATTTATAGGACATGCAAGACCGTTAGGATCGTTCCTCGATTCCCGTGCTTCGATCTTGTCCATACATGTGCACCCATGGTATTGTAATACCATGCGCACATCCAAAACCAGCCCCTAGTATCAGTTGCAAGTGGATTTGAGTGTGTAACAGCTGTTAACAGGCTGTTAAACATGTTTTACTGATCTGGGAGGCTGACGCGGCCCGCGTCAGGATACACAAAAGCTTAGGCGGGCCGCCTGGTCTTATCTGATCAGAATAAACTTTGCTGAAATGACAGTTTCAGTCCCTGTTGTGTTTTAAGGCCATTTCAGACGTGTTTAAGGCCCGTTAAGCCAACGTTAAGGCCCTAAAATGATGCCTAAACATTGTGGACATGAAACATGCTCAAAAATATGTCGGATGTCAGTTCGTTTGGTCGTACGATCGCGATGTTTGCTTAATTACGACGGAATGCGCATAAGCGCGAAAAATGATCCAAATGACGCGACGAATGGATTTTTCTTATGCCAAACACTAAAATAAAATATTTTAGTGCTTACATAAATTTTTGGATGTATAGATGTATTCAGAACGTAAGTTATGCGCGAAAATGCAAACTTGTGCACTTTTTGACGCTTTTAGTCCCTGAATGACCCAAAAGTTTATTTTAGCACACCTAACCCCTCAAAGCCTATTTCTAAGCTATATAAAGGATATTTAAGGTGTGTTTAACTTATGGTCATGTTCTGGAAAGTCTGTTACAGTTCAAATTGGCATACTTTCGCAGTTTGTCAACTTTAGTCCCTGTAAGCGATTTAACTTGTTTTTGCCATACCAAAGCCTTCAAAACTTATTTCTAAGTTATGTAAACGTTATTTAGGGTATGTTAAGCCTATGTCACTATTCCGGAGTGTTTGTTGCATTAAACTGGTTATATTTACGCATTAGTGCGCATATAACCTTCCAGAAAGCGATTCAGAGCTTGAAATCGAACAAGAGTTGATATGTGCAAAAGACACACATATTTATACAAGCCCAAAGTATGAAACACAATATTTAATTGATTTGGTATTTGTTTGCTGGTCGCAGTGACACAGGTGTCACAGATACACTTGAAGCACTTTGGTAGCACTAGAAGCTCTTGGATCATCACTTCTTCATATCTTCATCTTTTTCATGCATAGCAAACTAGTTAGAATAAAAACTAGCATGTACATTCTTATGGTTTTTGATTTAAATACAATGTACAAGTTCATCTTAAATCATACATTAAAAACCCCCTTGAAAAACACTAATAAAACTAAAATCATTATTATGATCATGAAATTTCTTGATGATTTTTGATGAACTTGAGATAGTCATATAGTAGTAGACTTGAATCTTGTATTTTCATGAATAAAAATGTGATCTAAACACATGCATATTTAGATCTAGCAAGATTCACCAACAAAATGTTATGAACATGAATTTTTGTACTTAAAATGGTCACATGCATCATACAAAACATGGATTACTATTTAAAACTCATAAACTATAAATTTTGTTGAAATGTGTAATTAAAGTTTCCATTTTTGGAAAGATCATGAATATGAACTTGTTCTTGGAAGTGTTATGAATACATATTCCTACCTAAAATGATTTCATGAGTCACCTAAAGTATGAGTCTTTATATAAAATAATGATCTACAAATTTTTGGTAAAAAAAAAAAAAGTATCCTTTTCAGGAAAGTTTAAAGCTACAACTAGTTCATGACATTTTGTTGGCAAGTTAGGATGATCTTTGATACATGATGATGATTTGAGTTGAAAAATGGTTTAAAAACATGTTTGTACAAAACATAGGAAAGTCCATAATTTAGGGGAAACTATGACAAAATTTTTATAAAATTTGTTATGATCAAAGTTTGTTAAACAAAAGATTCGGTGACTAGAAACGACATAAGATTTTTAAATACGACTAAACGGATTTTGTGTAAGAAAGTGCAAGTTCAAATTTTATAAAGATTTCCTAATGGGAAAGTATATATTTTAGATGAAAATATATACTTTAAAAGTTCATCAAGTATCATGCTTATATTTTAGGTGTATATTATGTATTCAGACCAAGTAAGAATAGATATAAAAATATGTAAACTTACCAAAGTACAAAAATACATGTTACCACTTCAAAAACGAAACTATAAAAATGGAAGTGTCCATCCTTGGACATAAACAAACATATCAGACAATTCAGACACTTTGGACAATTCGGACACTTTTGACAAATCGGACAAGATAAAAATATATGGCACAGACGTAATAAACCAAATAAACGAGACATACGATACGAATGAATCGGGTGACGCGAATAAACCAAAACAACATGAAGGAAACGATCGAAAACAAATAAACAAACCGACACTCACTTTATGTTTACTAGAATTTATAAAAGTAACTTATACAAAATATTTATTAGTCTTACAAACTAAATTGTTATAAGTTATTATTATTATTACTAGTAAGTAATAAAAATATGGATCAACCCAAATTAAATAACCATATGGGCTAACCCATCTTTTAAAACTAAATTGGGCTAAAGCCACTTTTGTAAACTACTTTTGGCTAGGCCCACCCTTACATAATTAATTTGTGGTAGGCCCACTCTTGCAAACTAATTGGAGTTGATCCACTTTAAATAAATTTACTTGGGCTAGGCCCACACTAATCAAAAGAATTGGGCTAGGCCCACACTAGTTAAATGAAATGGGATAGGCCCACACATA
This sequence comes from Helianthus tuberosus, assembly GCA_030545235.1. Taxonomy (NCBI): domain Eukaryota; kingdom Viridiplantae; phylum Streptophyta; class Magnoliopsida; order Asterales; family Asteraceae; genus Helianthus; species Helianthus tuberosus. Next base: position 495 of record JARYGA010009871.1, on the reverse strand, counting down.
TAAAGTCAATTGGGCTAGGCTCATATGTACTAAACATTTGAATTGGACTTTCATATCTAACTCATGGGCTAGGCCCATTCAAACTTAAACGATATATATATATATATATAGGGGAAGGTTCAAATGAAAACCACTAGTTATTGTGAAAACTCGAAAACTAATTAAAAAAAGCCAAAAAAACATACAATTTTTTTTTTTTTTTGCAAACCAATTTTCGCAGGTTTTATTATATAAAAAAAATTTCAAAAAAAAAAAAAAAAAAAATTTTTTGTAGTGCACATGTGTAATACTACACGTGTGTATGTGTATGTGTACTACACAAGTGTAGTATTACACATGTGCACTAGACAAAAAAAAATTTATACATAAAAAACAGCGATTTTTATAAAAAAAAATTGAAAAAAACAAAAAAAAAATTTTTGGGTGTTTTTTAGGTTTTTTTAGTTAGTTTTCGAGTTTTCACAATAAAAGTGGTTTTCATTTGAACCATCCCCT
>JARYGA010009870.1:0-45733 GCA_030545235.1 Helianthus tuberosus | reverse complement strand
CAAGCTCGACTCTCGTCGAGTTACATGTTATTTAACCTTTTATTTTGATACATTTTGAACGTCTCACACACATTTAACTTTTTATAAAGATATTTCAATTGACTTATCTTGCGAATGCCTATAATTTTTTTTGTAGTGTGAACAAAATTATATAATGCTTTCATTACTTTGTTATAACAAGTGATGTGTGGAGGATTTTTTGATAAAAGATAATATGGTTATATTCTTCTATGTCTACACCATTGTGATCATTACAGGACTCGAACTCTTGACCTATGGGAGAAACATCATTTTAAACACCTAAATAGCTAAAGGCCCGATGGTGTCAATGTTGTTTAATTTAACTTTCATAGTCCACAACTCTCATTGAGGGGCTGTTTGTTTAGTTCTTAATGTGGCTCTTAATGGTTCAGACATCTTACTGGTTCAACACTTAATGGTTCAGACTGTTTGTTTCACAAACAAATGTCTGAATGGTTCAGACATTTGCCTCTGAATTGTTAATCATTATACTAAGTTTGAATGATTAAAATCTCTAATCTGAATTGATCAGACATTTGCCTCTGAACGGTTAAGCATTATACTGGCTTATAATGGTTCAAACATCTTACTGGTTCATCACTTAATGGTTCAGATCTCTTGCTGGTTCATCACTTAATGGTTCAGATCTCTTGCTGGTTCATCACTTAACCATTCAGATGTTGCCAAACAGCCCCTAAGTACCTTCTTTGCGTAGTGGCGTCACATCTTATTGCGTGGCAATAAGATGTCTTGCTAGTTAAAGAGAAAAAGAACTTTTTAATTATACAATTTACTTGATTCACCTATAGTACTAGTATATTTAAAGGTTTAGAGTTTTTATCAAATGTCTTATTACGATTTCTAGTTAATTGTCGGGATTAGTGATTTTTTATTATGTTGTGTGTATAAGGTAGAAAAAAAAACACAATTACTAAAATATGTTTTAAAGTTACAAAGTTATTTATTTAGAGAATTTGTATTTAATGGATGATCAAGCTGTATTGTTTCGTTTTCGTGCTGATTTATATTTATAGTTATACATATAAGTGAAATAACACACGGTATCTAGAAGATTATAAAGAAAGTATACAACGCATAAAATACTGTCTTTCTTTCTCATTCAAATCAAGGAATAATATTCAAGAGGGTCACATGGTATCATCGAAAAAATATTATTCCCCACACCTTTATATATAATTGAATATAAATATAAATATTTATGTATATGCTAAAAAAAAAAAATAATAATAATGTCAGTAAATGTTTCTTCAATTTGAAGATCAATCAATAAAAGAATCATAAAGAATAAAAATACAATTTTTATCTTCCGAAGCTCCAAAGATAGATGTCACCATCTTCTTCTTCATAAACATCTTCGGTGATCGACGAAAAAGAATGATCAAACTCGAAAAACGACTTATCAAACGTTACATCTTTATAGCTTGGCGAATCAAAGTTGTACCATGGCGCAACCAATGACATCAATGTGCCATCAAGTGGATCATTTGTCAAAAACAATGTTTCTTCGTCTTCGGCCACATTGGTGAGTGGTGGTGTCATTGTGGAAAACGATAAAGATGAATCCGAAGGTGAGAGTGGTGATGCTGATACTGATACTGATGGTGATGGTGATACTGATACTGATGCTGATACTGATAGTGAGGGTGAGGCTGATGCTGATATTGATACTGATGGTGATGGTGATGGTGATGGTAATGCTGATGCTGATACTGATACTGATGGTGATGGTGATGGTGATACTGATGATGATGCAGTGGTGGCAGTGTTGGCAGCTGCGGCCGCTGCAATCTTTTGAATAGATTTTGGTGACATGACGGTTGTGGAATAGTCATGATCATATTCGTCACATGAAAAGTTGAGATTCGCGGTTGGACCCTTTAGGCAAAGTAGGGCTGCATCATAGGCTCGAGCTGCTGCTTCCGCGGTCGAGTAAGATCCTAGCCATATTCGTGTTTTTTGATTGGGTGCTCGGATCTCGGAAACCCATGAGCCCCAAGTCCTCATTCTAACTCCTTTGTATTTCTTCTTGTTGATCATAGAAGATGATGATGATGTGCTCAATGAATCTGTTTGAATCTTGAGTTCTTTTTTTATCACCATTTTAATGCAAACACTAACAGTTTGTGATCCTTCAACTCCTTTTGGAAGAGTTTATTGACAATTTGGTGTTTGTGATTGATGCAAAGAGTGATGGTGAAGATGAAATGAATGGAAGTTGTTGGTATATATATAGTCTTCAAGTGATCAACAAAAGCTAGTAAAATGGGTGACAGTTGTTATTATTATACACGGTTATACGTTTAAATAATTTATTGCAATATGAGAGGTAAATATATTAATTAATTATTGAATATTTTATAAACCAAAGGTATTTAGGGGCTGTTTGGCAACATCTGAATAGTTAAGCACTGAACTAATAAGAGGTCTGAACCATTAAGTGCTGAACCAGTAAGAGGTCTGAACCATTAAGAGCATGTATAATGCTTAACCGTTCAGAGACAAATGTCTGACCAATTCAGATTATAGGTCTTAACCATTCAGACTTTGTATAAATCTTAACCATTCAGAGGCAAATGTCTGAACCATTCAGACATCTGCTCGTAAAACAAACAATCTGAACCATTAAGTGCTGAATCAGTAAGAGATACCTCTTACTGATTCAGCACTATGAATTATTAAGAGCCTCATTAAGAGGTAAACAAACAACCCCTTATTGTAACGTCAGTAAATAATTATAGGAAGATTAAGATAAAATATCATATTAAAATATTTTTATATAAAAGTTATCTTCACAATATGCTATTTTTTTCAGTTTTAAAATACTTTAGTGTAATGTAATGATTATAAAGGGACGAAAAAGTAAATTTGAAGAGGAATTTGACTAAGAGCATTGTTGCATGGTTTTTGACTTCGAGAACAAGGTACCCTCCACATGATGTAGAAAAAAGTAAATAGAAAAAGAAAACTGTAGGCAAATTAGTCATTTCTTAAAAGCTAGAACACATGGATCTTTATTAAAATATAATATTTAAGGAAGATGAGAAAACATTTGACATAGGATTCTGTGGTACCAAGCTTCCTGGATTTTGCATTAGTTGTCTTTTAGCTAAATACATAAATCATATATGGTGTTTAATGGATTGAGGTTTGATCATGTTTTGCTATTTTCATCAAAAAACAATTTTTTTTTGTACAATATAGTCCCCTGAGTTTTTGACATTTTTGTCATTTTTATCTAAACATCTAATTTGTTTTATTTTTTCTATCAAACATTTCAAGGAAAATGGCAAAAAATCCCAAATCTCAGTGACGATTTTGAAAAAAAAGTTAGACGTTTGGATGAAAATTGCAAAATATCCTAAAAGTGAACGACTATATGGTACAAAAAAGTTGTTTTGGATGAAAATGACAAACATACCCAAACCTCAGGGACGATTTTGGCAATTTACTCAAATATTTATAACAACAGAAAGAATAAAGAATAAGCTTTAAACTAATAACAATGTTTTATTTAATATGTGTAACTAATGTTATTATAAGAACATATAGGCAAGTTTATAGTTTTAATTAATTTACTGTATTTCTCTAAATTAGCTAAGTTATTAAACATATAACTAATTTTTAAGTATATTCTTTTAAGACAACTTAATTTATGGTAAAAATACAATTTTCGATATGTATAGGATAAATTTTAATATATTTAATATAAATTTTGACATGTGTGGAATATATATATATATATATAAAGGCGATTTTATTCAAAGAAAAACTCTAGCAAGCTGATCGAGAATTGTTACAAATACGAGAAACAAAAACAAAGTACAATCACTACAAGTGTTACATCACTGAAGGTTACCAAGCCAAGCCACCTTGAACTTTCTCCATTCCAAATTAATTGTTTCCACCCTAGAGTTAATCCACAACAAAGAAAGAGCCTTGATATCTCCAATTAGCTTTGAGACTTGGGGAGTTTTGCCTTTAAAAATCTGCTCGTTCCGTGTGATCCAGGGTGACCAACAAACTGTTTCCAGAATCACATATGTCGCCCTTTTCATTCGCCTCGGAAGCTACAAGTCTTCAAGGAATTCTAACAGCCCCATGACGCTTAGCACATACCTCGGTAGTGGAACTTTCATCCATTGTGATATTGGTACCCAAACTTGATGAGCGAATTCGCACGAGATAAGTAGATAATTTTTCATTTTTGTTGCCCCGTTACACATGACACATCTCACAAGATGTAGTTGGACGTGCCTTATCGCCAAAGCCTTGCGTGTCGTTATCCGATTGACTACCACAAAAACAGTTTATTTTCTTTGGTAAACAATTGGTCCACTGAGGTACTTTTGTTTTAGGATCTCTTTTCGTAAGTCGCATGCACGAAACACATCCAAAGCGATACCCATTTACCATAACCATACATCCAATCCCTGCCCCAAGTGATGATTCTGTAGTAATACTTTGTAGTTATTCCAATATGTCACATCCCTGTTTTGTGCTATGGTTTTACCACTGCCCAAACCCATTCGATGCCCCCATGCGTGAGTCAGTACCTTTGGCGTATTGTGCAAAAATTTTCAATTTCCAAGGCGAAGAGATTAGGGAACAATTCACGCAAGGACCCATTACCTACCCAATTGTTAAGCCAGAAGTAAGTCTAGTCGCCTTCACCCATGACCTTCAAACGACTTTGTACTTCAACCACACAAGACCCTGACACCCTACCCATGTTTATTATACCCTTCCACACCCCACCTAAAGTACCTTTGAGCGTGTAACAACCCGACTTTTCGGGTCATTACTTAGATCTGTCATTTATTGCTTAATTGCCCTATACTATCGAGATTTCGATTATCGCTACGGGTTTGACTATTTAAAACTATATTTTCGGAACGCATTCACAACGCTCATTTAAAACGCAGCTATCGCATTTAACGCTATTTTACAACGCCTACTATTTAAACGCACTTTATCGCATTGTTACTAAACGCTATCTCAACGTCAACGCAATGCAAACTCGAAATGCAGTATTTGGGAATAGTAACGTTATGTGTGTGTGTGTGTGTGCTTTTATGTGCTTTATTTGTGTGTGCCTTATAAGTGTTTTGGATGAAATTCGCAAACGCAATCACAACGCTACCGCAACGCAACTCTAAACGCAGATTTACTTTTATGCATTTTAGTTTATGTGTTAATTGTGTGATTATTTGTTTAAAGTTATGTGGTTATCTCAACGCAACGCTCACTCGCAATTCGATTAAACACAACGCAATGCTTAACACAGGAAACGAAAGTCGGAAACCAACAAAACGCAACTCGGCTGGTTGAATGATCAACCGATCGAATGGACATCCGACCGAATGGACATCCGACACCTCCTCTCCACCGCCTTACTCACCTCTCTCACACTATAAATACCCGTATACTCCATTGTTCACTGATGTGACAGCTCTCCATCCGACCAACTCGCTCCCAGTCACTCTCAAGCACTTTTCTCATCGATTCAAGGCCATTTTGTAAGTATTTCTCCCTAAAACTTGTACAATCTTCATCACTACACACTTCTTCTTCATCTTCTCCACTTAAATCACTGATTTTCACCATGAAATCACCTGATTTGGACTCCTTGAAGGTGACATCAACTCGGTTGCTTATGCAATCGGTTGTGTGACTTCATCTCATCAAGAATCGTCCAGATCTAAAGGATTTCCACATAATTTAACACAAATCTCAGTTATATTTCAACATTTTCCAACTATTTTCTACTTTTTCCAAACTTTTCTTCAACATTCTGCACAAAACCGATGGATCCCTTGTTCATTCAGACTCTCCACTCATTCTCTAGTTGAGAGCCGGGTTGAAAACGGATTTCCACCGGAGAGATGACCGATTAACGGGTTGAACATGAGACTTCATCAAAAGAACAGTGAGTACGTCGAATGGGGTGATTCCCATCCGATCGGATGCGCTGGACCATGATATGTTTCCGTTGTTTGACACGTCATCACGCCGACTCCGTTAAGCTCAAGACCTTTTGCTTAGAAAGTTTTACAGGTTTTCAAACAAACAGGACGCTACCCGAATAGCCATCTGATCGGATGACCATAGGGGTGAGCAAGTTTAGGTCCGGACCGAAAATAACCGAGAACCGAACCGAAAAAACCGAGAACCGAACCGAACCCAAGTACTTAGGTATTTAGATCGGTTCCAATTTTTCATATAAAATAGGGTCGGGTCGGGTCGGTTCTTGGTTCTTTTCATGGTGAAACCCGACTTGGACCTATGGACCGGAACCGGCCCTATATTTAGGGTAATGAATCGGTTCTGTATTTTATGTTTAATCGGTTCTCGGGTCGGGTCGGGTCGGGTAATGGTCGGGTCGGGTTTGTCCTTTTGCTCACCCCTAGATGACCATCCGATCGAAAGGTTATCCGGTTGAGTAACCTATCCCTTTCATCCTCTACAAAACTTAACGATTTTACAAAAACTTCAAACTACCAACTTTTGAACGAATAGCCATCCGATCGAATGGCCATCCGTCCGGATGACCATCCGACCGGATGACTCGTTTAAATACTACAACGAAAACTTCAAAAGGTTCCAATACGATTTACAAACACACTCAATCATTCGAATGATCAACCATTCGAATGGTCATCCGTCCGGATGACAATCCGTCTGACTCACCATTCGACACTTATCTCATCCGATGCTCTGTTTACACGTTGTTCAATGCTTACGCTACTGTTCTATGCCCAGGCTAATCTCCAACGCGCTCCCTTCAATCCAAGTCTTTGTTTACTTGCTAAACACGAAGTGTGAGTATACTCGAACCCATTTTCTTTTAACGCACTTTTGGGTGTTACATACGTTCGCTATCAAAACACAACAACACACAACACAAACACTCTTAACGCTAACCGCTCCCGCATGTTATACGTGATCTATGAATGCTTGTTACTATGCTTAGACAGTGTTACACGGTATTGCCTCTAGCAACGATAGTACTATAGTTTGGACTCAGCACCTGTCGTGGACGGGGGTTGCTAGGGATCACATTACTTTACTTCACGTGTCACTGGACATGTGTCGCGCATACTCTACAACGCAGTCTCGTGATTAAGTGTGAACATAGTCTGGTAGTTACTTGCTTCGCCTGTTAGGTGATTCATGCTGGTTATGCGTAAACGCTTTTCGCTATACTATATGCTATGCAAACTTGTGTACTCACCTTTACACTATGTGTATTGACTTTATTTTAACGTATGTGACAGGTTGATAGAATGTTATGCGTGCTGTGATGAACGAAGTAGGAAGTCTAGAAACCCACAATAAAATATGAGTTGTCGGAACAGTTTATTTGTTTTTGAGACTTATATCTGTAATGACTATTTTTACTATATTTGTTTGTAGTATGGGATATTAACATTAAAGATTTGGTAATTTAATAGTTGTTATGGATTCTATTGGACAATCTGTTTCGCTCAGTGCCACGCCCCGATGTTTCCGCCATCGGTTGGGGTGTGACAGAGCGGGATGGGAGAGTACCATCGGTCCCCTTGGTGTAACGTCGCAATGACCCTCGCCCAAAGTTAAGAGGATTTGTTTTAAAATCTCACACTCCATTTGACCATTAGTGCTTTATTTGTTGTTGATAGAATCAATGTTTTCAGAACCGGACCGGAGGTCGATCCAGTCGCCTTACGGGGTCAAAGGTTGGACCGGTCCAATCGATTCGACCGGATTTAAGACTTGGATTACGTTATAAATTATATATAAAAATATATTAGGACGTGTAGAAATCAATCACAGGGATTGCGCTATTTAAAATACGCACCCAAAGGTGAGTGTCACTAAACCCCTCTTTTTACTGCTTTGTAAATATTTTGGGGGTAGAACACGCCAATAAAAGGGCTTAATAATGTTTTTGGATTAAAACATACCTTTTAATATAAAATGTATATTTTCGTTAAAAATATACGAAATTTGATAAATCATACGTTTCGAGATAAAACGTTTTTGATGAATGAATGTTTGGAGGAAATTTGGATGGTACGGTGTTTCCGAGGAGAAACAGACCGTAAAGTTGGGACGGATGCCGGCCTGGTCTCAAGGGAGGGGATCAGGGGATTCGTACAACATCGTGTATTAAATTGTCATATTAGTAGGATATATATATATATATATATTGTATGTGAGGCAGACATCATATTGTTCTCAAAGAGGGTCATGCGCCCATGATGTCGTTTAATCATTTAAGTATTGCACGCGATGAATTGTTGGTAGATCTATCGGGTTGACAACCCCGTCGTGACCGGTCGCCCCGTGTCAAGTCAAACAACAAATTAATATTCTGTTTATTGTCTAGCTTTGATTATCCCTGCATGGTTAATATATAGTTCGTATCGTCTAGCTAACATACGAGTCTGAAAATTGACGCAATAATTTAATATACAAAACCTGGGTCAGAATGATATTGACGGATGGGTGAACCCCAACGGAAGGACCCATGGATTTTATTAAGGAAGTAAAATGGACTTTCTAAAATTTTATGGATGTTTTCAAATTAACACCAAATCAGAAAGTTTTCCTTTGGAATGAATTGTTTGTATGAGAATATGGGAACTCGCCTTCCTTTGTGTTGACACTTGATTTTAACGTGTTCTACAGGTACTTGAGTTCGGCTTCGGGAATCATGGCGTATCTTGTGCTTGATGATGCATGTTGTTTTGTTTAAATATGTTGGACAACTTTTAAACTTCTGGGACGTTTGTAATAAGATCCACGAGGATCAAAACAACTTAACTTATGTGGTTGTGTCGTGGTCTTTAAAATGTAATGTTTAATAACTTATGTTTTAAAATATGTCAAAATGTCCAACAAATGAATGCATCGTCCGACAAGGTATAAATGGGCACCAACTTCCGTCACCACTACGTTTAATATTCCGCTGTGACGTTTTTGGGGTGTGACAGAAGTTGGTATCAGAGCCATTGGTTGTTAGCAAACTAGATGTTTTCGGGGAAAACACTAGACTTCAACCGGGGAATTTTGAAATGTAAAGTCCAAAATTCTCGAAGCTAAGATTTTTAAATAAACATAGAAAATATTTTATCATGTATGAAAACCATTATGTGTTTATGTGCATACGTGATTTTCTGTTTATTTGGCCTTATGTGTTACTGTTCATTTTGATTACACACTTACTTGTATGGTTATATGTGTGTCACAGATGTCGCACGAACACGAGGTCATCGAGATCCACGACTCAGGTTACGAGCCAGATTTCAAGACTTCACTCAGACCTACGCTGCCAAAGACACCTATCACGGCTCCACAGATGGTTGGTACTACCGAGCTTACTTCATCTTTCCACGTCAATCCTGCTGCTTTTGCCAGCCAGATAGAACCCCGATATGCTTTCAATAGCAATGGGTGGATAGATGACGATGATGCACCTCTCTCAATCCATGAGACGGGACGATCATCTGGCACTGTACCAGTTATCGGTGACGTGATCAGGAGTGTCCCTACTGTCGGAGGATCTTCCAGTGTCGCACTAGTGGTGGACGCCATTATCGTCACGGCTCGACCCTTAGAGCCATCAGTCGTCCCACCTGCTGCTGTGATCGAGCCTGTTACTGAGATCCCTCTGCTTGTTTTGTCTGAGTCTTCTCTGCCAGTTTTAGAGTCACGCACTTCTTCTACGCCGCTGTTAGTTTATTATCGTCGTAGGAAGAGGATTAGGCCTGCTGGGGACAATGCATCTACGTCATGTGCTGAGACGGCACCTGCTTCCAAGAAGCAGAAAGAAGATAGGGTAGATCGATATTGCCATTGTGATCGACAGCTCGCCGCACTGCGCAAAGACCTAGACATAGCCAAAGGAAAGGCGAAGTACCTAGAGGGACAAATGGACGAGCATGAGGAATTGAAGGTTATAGACGACATCGCGAGAGATGAGATGCACTGGAGGGTTGTGGATTTAGAGAAGCTTGTCCAGGAGATGTTAGAGTCTCTAGGTTTGAGGCGTTGATGATAGTTGTTTGTTTGTTTGTTTTGTTGTTTGTTGGATTGTATTGTTAGACATTTTTTATGTTCTTTATATTTGTGGCTTGCGTGCCAGTTTCATTTTTGGATATTATTTGGGAATTTTATGTGAACTTGTTTATGGGTGTCGACGTAGACATGCCAAGGATAGTTATTCTGTACTGAAAACGAGTTTGAATAATTTCTATAATAAATACCAATGATATACTTTTGGTTTAAAATTTTTCTCATTAAAATGAGGATATTTTACATGCGCAATGTTTGGTCCACTAACATTTAATGATTGAATTATTTTTTGTTATCGTCTTATGTGGATATTATTGTTGTAATAATAGAAATGACGAAATGCCGCCAAAAGCCAAGCAGGGTACTGGATTACCTACCACACCGGAAGAGTTGGCTCAACTCATAGCCCAACACGTTAATACTACCATGGAACTGCTCAATGCTAACCTAAATGATGGTCAGGGACGTGGACGTGGTGCACACAGGCAAGGTTTTGGTGGGGCACATAATGGAAATCCCCCAGGTAAACTATGATCGGAAAGTTTTAGTAGTTCATGTATTACGTTATCATTGGAATGAATTCCCGATTTCTATTAACATTATTGAATAGTGCACGGATGTACATATAAAACATTCCAGGGCTGTAACCCACGATCATTTACCGGCGCTGAAGGACCCTTAGACATCACCCGATGGATTGAAAAGATGGAATATGTCATGGCAATCAGTGGTTGTGCTGCTGATCAACGGGTGAGATATGTTTCTTGCTATTTTTTTGATGAAGCATTGTCCTGGTGGAACTCGCAAGTTCAAATTTTGGGTGAAGACGCTGCCTACGGTCTGACCTGGAACAAACTTAAAGAGATGCTCCTGAAAGAGTACTGCCCGCGCAGTGAAATTCAGAAAATCGAGACCGACTTCTGGAACCTAACCATGGAAGGTCTAAACGTCAGAGCTTACACCTCTCGTTTTAACGACTTGGCGAGGTTAGTTCCACGAATGGTTACTCCCGAATATGTAAAGGTAGAAAGGTATATCTGGGGATTGTCGCCACGAATTCGCAGTATGGTTACATCCGCGAAACCTACCACCTACCTAGAGGCTACTACATTGGCAAAATCATTAGCCGATGACGCTGCTCGCAAAGGTAATCTTAATAAAAAGGAGGAAACCGGGAAGTCATCGGGAAAGGCCAAAGCAGACGCGAAATCTGAATGGTCGGGGCATTCTGAGACTAAGACAGAAGTTACAAAGAAACGCAAGTTCGAGAGCTCGAGGAAGGAGACTGAAGAGAGGAAACCACAAGAAACGCAGTTCGAGGAAGGTGTATGTAGCAAGTTCTAATGATTCTAGAAAGGATGGCACCAGAGATAGCCGAGGTGGATCTGAGAGAAAGACTCGTGAGGAAGGACAGAAGAAATGAAACAGATGCGGATGAAATGGACACATTGCTCGCGAATGCAATGCCAAAAGTACTTTGGAGGGAACGAAGCTTGAAGGATGCTTCCAGTGGGGGGAACAGGGACATTTCAAGAAGGACTGTCCTAAGGCGGGAGGTCAGAATGCTAGGGGTAGAGCGTTCGAGCTAAATGCCAGAAAGGCACGTGACGATCCTGCTGTTGTCACCGGTATGTTTTTGATCAATAACCATTCTGCGTTCGTACTTTTTGATACCAGAGCTGACTTGAGTTTTGTCTCGAAAAACTTTGAACCATTTCTGTGTTCACCTACAAGTAAGCTAAATAAGAAGTACTCGATAGAACTAGCAAATGGTAAACTGATAGAAACTAGCGAAGTCGTTCGCGACTGTAGTATTCAGTTAGACGATCATAAATTTAGTATCGATTTAATACCAGTGGACTTGGGAAGCTTCGATGTAGTTGTGGGGATGGATTGGCTATCCAAGAACAAAGTGGAGATTGTTTTCTCGGAGAAGCAAGTGCGGATAGCTCGTCCTGGTGGTGGCAAAGCGATAGTTATCCATTGAGATCATTTGAATCGTGTGTCGAGTGTTGTCAGTGTTATGAAGATGCTCAAGATGTTGCGGAAAGGTTATCCTGCGTTCTTAGTTAACGTTATGGATACAAAGGCCGAATGTAGGACGATCGAGGAGATTCCTATTGTTCGTGACTATCCAGAAGTTTTTCCTGAAGACTTACCTGGATTACCCCCTGTGAGATAGATCGAGTTCCGAATCGATCTGGTACCTGGTGCTGCACCGATTGCAAAATCTCCCTATAGATTGGCACCGTCTCAAATGAAAGAAATGTCGAACCAGCATCAAGAGCTACTAGACATAGGTTTCATTTGACCGAGCTTTTCGCCATGGGGTGCGCCTGTCTTGTTCGTAAAGAAGAAGGATGGATCCTTCAGAATGTGTATAGATTACAGGGAGCTGAACAAGTTAACTATCAAGAATCGGTATCCTTTGTCGAGGATTGACGATTTGTTCGATCAGCTTCAGGGATCCAGCTACTACTCGAAGATAGATCTGCGTTCAGGATATCATCAGTTGAAGGTTGCTGACGAAGATATTCCAAAGACAGCCTTTCGAACACGATACGGCCATTATGAGTTCCTAGTCATGCCATTTGGTCTAACTAATGCGCCAGCTGTATTCATGGATCTCATGAACAGGGTATGCAAACCCTACTTGGATAAATTCGTGATAGTATTCATCGATGATATACTTATTTATTCGCGAACCAAAGAAGATTATGAGCACCATTTGAGGTTGATTTTGGAGTTGTTGAAGGAAGAGAAGCTGTATGCCAAGTTCTCTAAATGTGAGTTTTGGATTCGAGAAGTTCATTTTCTCGGACATGTCATAAATGAGAAAGGTATACATGTAGATTCGTCTAAGATCGAGGCAATTAAGAATTGGGAAGCGCCAAAGACTCCGTCGGAAGTGCGACAATTCTTAGGACTTACTGGGTATTACTGGAAGTTCATTGAGAACTTCTCCAGAATAGTGCAGCCGTTGACGTTATTAACCCAGAAGGAGAGGAAGTTTGACTGGACGGAAAAGTAGGAGAAAGCTTTTCAATCATTGAAGGAAAAGCTCTGCAGTGCACCTATTCTTTCCCTTCCTGAGGGAAGTAATGATTTCATTGTTTACTGTGATGCTTCACGTTTGGGCCTTGGATGCGTTTTAATGCAATGAGACAAAGTGATAGCCTATACATCCAGACAATTGAAAGTGCACGAGAATAATTACACAATACATGATTTGGAGCTTGGAGCTGTTGTGTTTGTTTTGAAGATCTGGAGACATTACTTGTATGGCACGAAGTGTACGATATACACGGACCATAAGAGCCCCCAGCACATCCTCGATCAGAAAGAGCTCAATATGCGACAACGACGTTGGGTAGAGTTACTCAACGATTATGAGTGTGATATCCGTTATCACCCAGGGAAAGCGAACGTTGTTGCAGATGCGCTCAGTAGGAAGGAATGGGAAAAGCCTCTACATGTGCGTGCCTTGGGTTTGACCATACAAACGAGTTTGACCGATCGAATTCGTGATGCACAGCGAGAAGCTTTGAAGGGTGACGGTTTGAGAAGAGAAGGTTTGAAGGGCTTAGAATGTAAACTGGTATCGAAAGCGGATGAAGTAATGTTCTTCATGAACCGAGTCTGGGTTCTGCTTAAAGGTAACCTCCGTGAATTGGTTATGAACGAAGCTCATAAATCCAAGTATTCCATTCACCCAGGTTCTACCAAGATGTATCAGGACATCAAGGAGTTTTACTGGTGGCCAAAGATGAAGAGAGACATTGCGGCCTATGTGAGTAAATGTCTGACGTGCTCTAAGGTTAAAGCTGAGCACCAGAAGCCGTCTGGGCTTCTGCAGCAACCAGAGATCCTTAAGTGGAAATGGGAACATCTTACGATGGACTTTATCACCAAGTTACCCCGTGCGTCGCATGGACACAATATGATCTGGGTAATTGTGGATCGATTGACAAAGTCTGCTCATTTCCTGGCACTTAAGGAAACAGACAATACAGAGAAGATATCACAGTTGTACCTTAACGAGATTGTAGCCCGTCATGGAGTACCAGTGTCAATCATTTCGGATAGAGACGGACAATTTGACTCTAGGTTTTGGCGATCTCTCCAGAAATCGTTGGGTTCTCGTTTGGATATGAGTACTGCATATCATCCTCAAACGGATGGTCAGAGCGAGAGGACAATTCAGACGTTAGAGGATATGCTGAGAGCGTGTGCGATTGATTTCGGTCGAAGTTGGATACTCATTTGCCCTTGGCAGAGTTTTCTTACAACAATAGTTACCATGCCAGCATAAAAGCCGCTCCGTTTGAAGCCCTGTATGGAAGGAAGTGTCGATCACCGCTCTGTTGGGCAGAAGTTGGCGAAAAGCATTTGACTGGACCCGAGATTATTCAGGAGACCACGGACAAAGTTGTCCAGATCAAGAATAGATTGAAGGCTGCCGCGGATCGACAGAAGAGTTACGCAGATAACCGAAGGAAACCGCTGGAGTTTCAAGTCGGAGATAGAGTTATGCTGAAGGTATCGCCATGGAAGGGCATTGTGAGGTTTGGGAAAGGGGGAAAGTTGAGCCCGCGCTATATAGGTCCTTTCGAAATCGCCTCTCGAGTTGGACCAGTCGCGTATAGGCTCAAGTTACCACAGGAGCTAAGTGGAGTTCACGATGTATTTCATGTCTCCAACTTGAAAATTTGTCTGCCTGATGAGACACTAATTATACCCCCTGGAGAGGTTCGAGTGGATGATAAACTGAGGTTTATCGAAGAACCAGTGGAGGTTCTGGATCGGAAAACCCAGAAACTCAGGAGGAGTAAGATTGAGTTAGTCAAGGTCCGTTGGAATTCTAAGCGTGGAGCCGAGTTCACTGATGTGTGCAAAATGCAACATATAAATTACATCAATTGTGGCATAAAACTAACCCTTTTTTAGTACTAATGTTTGAAAAAGTGTGTTTTTGTCTTCCTTTTGTATTTTCAGGATTAAATGAGCTCAAATTAACAAAAGAAGCAAAAAGGCAGCTAAATCTAACAAAAATACAAGAAAAGGAACAAAAGTGGCATGCCCGACCTCCCCGAAAGCATCTTCCCAAGCAAAACAAGAGAACAGAAGGCTGAACACGCCCCGTGCTCAGTGAACATGGGGGCGTGCCCAAGTGTCAGCATAAAAGACAAAGTTGTAGAAGCTTCCATCGCCCACCACGGGGCCATGCTCACCGGACACGGGGCCGTGGTCAACTATAAGATTCGCAGAATCCAGGCAAATCTTAATAGTACAGATATGCTTCTGCACACGGGGTCATGCCCAGCGGACACGAGGCCGTGGTCAACTAATGCAGACAAAAGCAATTAATGAAGACAGAGAAGAGGATGGACACGGGGCCGTGCCCGAGCTTCTGTTCAGCCTATAAATAGGAGTGCTTGGCTCAAGCTCAAACCATCCCTTGGCACACCACCTCTCTCACACTTCACCCACCACCCACCACCACAATAACACCATCATCCACCACCATCATCCATTGTCCATCATAGAGTGTGTGAGTCATCTCGGGATCCAAGATTGATCGTAAGAGTTCTTGACAATCAAGGCCATGTTTGCCTAAGTCTCTTACATCACTTGGTGAAGACAAAGTGTCTAGTGTAATACTTTTTATTTTTAATCTTTTCGCACTTTTTACTTGGTTATGTATTAATGACTTTAATAACTAGTTTCTTATGTTGAAGGTGATTTTTCCTTATCGTTTGTCCGTGGTGTCTTGGCATTATTTTACTGTCTATATAAAATAAAAGATTTTCACCATTCATATCTCCACGGTCTATATGGAGGTATGTTGGCTACCTGGTCGGGGGTTAAGGGAACGGTTTGGTAAGAGTCTTGCCTTGTTCAGTGTATAGATCCTGCAAGGACCTGGGTCAAATTTAGTAGGACCTCCTTCAATACTTAACGGTATTGGATGGCGGGGGTCCAAACTCTTTGACCCCCTCATATGTAAGCTACTATTAATACAATAACCCGGCTATTTAGGACTGTATCCCTGCTGACTCAGACTACTTAGCCGAGGGTAACGTCGCCTTCAAAAGAGGGGCCTACCATAATATGCATTAATAACTTAATTAATTATCTTTCAATAATCCAACCCTTTAGGATTGTATCCTTGCTGACTCAAACTACTGGGTTGAGGGTAACGTCGCCTTCAAAAGAGGGGCCTACTACAATAACTAAGATAATCTCTTAAAAGGTGCAAAAGTGCGGAAATAATCAAAGGTTACACTATACACGAGTCGGAACCAAGTGATTCATCTTGTCTATCTGTTTTATTTTTATTTTTTTTATTTTCAGCATTTTAGTTAGTTTTTATTTTTCTAGTTTAAAACCTTTTTCTAACTTTTTGATTTGATTAGACGTTGAGGATAAACCGGTACTAAAAGCTCTTATGTCCTTGGACGACCTCGGTATCTTACCAACACTATACTACGCTCACGATGGGTGCACTTGCCCATATGTGTGTTTAGTGTTAGTAAATATCGTGTTTTATAAATTTAAAACTTGGCTAAAAAGGTGTAAAAGGGCTTAAAATATACTTAAACTTATATATACACTTCACACGCATCATTCACCTGGGAGCGACAGGACCAAATGCAACAGCAATATCCTCCCCTTTTCCCACCGAGTGCGAAAACGAAACCTGTAAAGTAGAATTTCGGGGACGAAATTCCCTAAACAGGGGGAGACTGTGACACCCGGCCTCTCAGGCGGTACCGAACAATAGTAATCTGTGTAGTGAACATGTTACATGACTATATGTGACTAATTGTGATGTTAATATATGATATTTGATGTGTTGGTAAATTTAGATGTGTATAAATTTTGTTGGCAACGATAAAACTAACGCTTATCGCGTAACGCTTAAAATGCGAAACGAACGTCGGTGACCACCCGATCAGTGTTAAAATTCTAAAAAAAAGTCTGTTATGATTTGAATAATAATTTTAATCATATCCGTGTGGAAAAATAATTTAAAACGCTAAGAAACTCTATTTTTCGAGTTTGAGCGCGAACCGCGCGATACTGCGCGAATTAAACAAAATACCGTCAACGCAGCCAGTCTAGGCAACTGGTAATTATTTCAGTAATAATTTTAGGTGATTATTTTATAGAATTATAAAAATAATTTAAAACGCACTAAAACGGGATTAAAACGCTAGATAAAATACCCGGTACTCAGTAAAATACCTGTTTTAACCCAAATTTACATATAATACACATATATATATATATATATACGATATGTGAGAGAGGAAGGAGGTGGCGGCATTTTGGGCTGCCAAAACCTTCTTGAATCTTGCATTTGGGACATGTGTCACACCTAGGAAAGATACATGATGATTAAGCTCAACACATGCATCCTTACATACTCACCTTTCAAGAAACAAATCAAAAACAAACTCTCTCTCTCTCCCCTTGATTACCTACGGCCGAAACCCCCCTAAACACTTCAACATTTCATTTTCAAAATCAAAACATGAAGATTCAAGGGCTAATCAAGGTGATTCCAAGCTTGTAAGAAGGTTTGGAAGTGATTTCAAGCAAGATTTAAGCAAAAACAAGCCTCATATCACCATCTTTTCTCAAAAACCCACTTTGAAACTTTGAAGGTATAAACTTATTTTAAAAATCACATTCTTGATTTTTAGTGATGATAGAGATATTAGATGGTTTCTCTTGAACTTGGAATAAATCACAAACTTGAATCAAACAAAGAATGAGATTTTAATCAATGTAAAAATGGGTGTGTATATGTCTGTGCATATGGTCGATTGTGTGTGTATAAATGTGTGTAAGTTGTATTTTGATTTTTGATGAAAAGTTCTTGACTTGTTTGATTTCTTGAAAAATATGATGATTAAAGGAATTTTTGGTTGTCATGCAAGAAGGTTCTAAAGTGATTAGAAATTTAAAAGTGATATGTTGAAAAGTAAAATTTTGGAAGTATGTGTGTATGTGTAAATCGTATATATGTATGTATATATGTATGCATGCATGTTAAAGTTGTTGTGTAATCTTAAATGTGAAGGATCTAAGTATGAATGAACATGAATAATTTGAAGGATTAAAGTGTTATGTGAACTATTTGAAAGAATATGATGTTAGTGAAGCTTTGATGCATATTAAGATCATGTTAGATGATAATGTTATGATATGAGTATATTAGATGCTTATACTTAGACATGCATGATGATATGTGATCTTAAAAAGATGATTTGAGTATGATTGAGTAAAAATCAGTTATGATCAGATTATAAACACTAAAATGAAGTTATTTTAAAGTATTTAGTGACTTGTAACTTTGTCATAATGTTTGCTAACTTTGCATGTTGTACATAGTGCATTAAAAGTTGTAAAATACGTGAAATCGCATGATTTATGTGACTTATACAAAAACTGCACTAATCTGATTATAACCACTATTTTAATCAGTAAATAACATGTATTTTGTTAAAATATCAAGTCGTTTCGAGTTGGGATGATTATAGTAACGTTTAACGCAAAACTATGCGTTAAAACGGTCAAAAATCGGCTTTTCGAGTGATTTTTATAAAACTGATTTAGATCAGTAAGTAAACTAATATTTTTAGTTTAAAAATAAGTATTTTAACTAATTTTAAGTTTACTTGGTGTTTGGTTGGTCATACGTGATTTCCGACTCCCGAAAACGTTACCGAGTCGCTAAAATACACATTTTTTCAATGCACACTAGTGTGGGTAAAATTTTGGGTAAAATTTATGAGATAAAATGTGTTATGTGATTTAAACATGAGAATGTGAAAATATGTTGAGTTTTAACATGATGATTAGAAATCTAGCTTACGCACGTATGCTTGTACGTTTTGTGCGGTAGAAACGGTAAAAATTGCGTGAAACGTGAAACTTGTTTGTCGAGCATGAAATTTGATACATGTAATATATTTTATGTATATTTGCTTTAAAAATGACAAAATAGATAAGTTAACAAGATTTCACGTGTTTCGGTGTTAAATTATATGAACGTTTATGTATATATATTACGACGCGCAAATCGTAGATATATTGCGTATAAACGGGAGAGTTAACGGATTTATACAATAATGGTCACCAATAAAATCGTTCAAGTCACAAAATCATAAAAATATATATGGACTCATATATATACTAGCGTGCCAACATAATCAATAATAATAACTTTTCGAGATAATCTCAAAGTCATGTGACAATTCAAAGAAAACAAAGAAACTTAGGATTTTGTGATGAATATTGATTTAAAAATTGTTCCTATATATGTATTAGGACGTGTAGAAATCAATCACTGGGATTGCGCTATTTAAAATACGCACCCAAAGGTGAGTGTCACTAAACCTCTCTTTTTACTGCTTTGTATATATTTTGGGGGTAGAACACGCCAATAAAAGGGTTTAATAATGTTTTTGGATTAAAACATACCTTTTAATATAAAATGTATATTTTCGTTGAAAATATATGGAGTTTGATAAATCATACGTTTCGAGATAAAACGTTTTTGATGAATGAATTTTTGGAGGAAATTTGGATGGTACGGTGTTTCCGAGGAGAAACAGACCGTAAAGTTGGGACGGATGCCGGCATGGTCTCAAGGGAGGGGATCAGGGAATTCGTACAACATCGTGTATTAAATTGTCATATTAGTAGGATATATATATATATATATATATATATTGTACGTGAGGCAGACATCATATTGTTCTCAAAGAGGACCCCGCGCCCATGATGTCGTTTAATCATTTAAGTATTGCACGCGATGAATTGTTGGTAGATCTATCGGGTTGACAACCCCGTCGTGACCGGTCGCCCTGTGTCAAGTCAAACGACGAATTAATATTCTGTTTATTATCTAGCTTTGATTATCTCTGCATGGTTAATATATAGTTCGTATCGTCTAGCTAACATACGAGTCTGAAAATTGACTCAATAATTTAATATACAAAACCTGGGTCAGAATGATATTGTCGGATGGGTGAACCCTAACGGAAGGACCCATGGATTTTATTAAGGAAGTAAAATGGACTTTCTAAAATTTTATGGATGTTTTCAAATAAACACCAAATCAGAAAGTTTTCCTTTGGAATGAATTGTTTGTATGAGAATGTGTGAACTCACCTTCCTTTGTGTTGACACTTGATTTTAACGTGTTCTACAGGTACTTGAGTTCGGCTTCGGGAATCATGGCGTATCTTGTGTTTGATGATGCATGTTGTTTTGTTTAAATATGTTGGACAACTTTTAAACTTCTGGGACGTTTGTAATAAGATCCGCGAGGATCAAAACAACTTAACTTATGTGGTTGTGTCGTGGTCTTTAAAATGTAATGTTTAATAACTTATGTTTTAAAATATGTCAAAATGTCCAACAAATGAGTGCATCATCCGACAAGGTATAAATGGGCACCAACTTCCGTCACCACTACGTTTAATATTCCGTTGCGACGTTTTTGGGGTGTGACATCGCACAAGTCGGTCCGTTGGTACTTAGACTATAGACTAGGTCATTTCTAAGACGTCGACCCAGACTAGGTCGAGTCTTGCCTAATTCCCTATAGTTATGGCTCTGATACCAATCTGTCACACCCCAACCGATGGCAGAATCATCGGGGCGCGGCACTGAGCGAAACAGATTGTCCAAGAGAATCCGTAACAACTAAAATTACCAGATATTTAGCGTTACGTTGCGTTGCGGTGCGAGTAAGCGATACGACAGTATTACACATTAGTTCCCCAAATAACATAACTACTAATAACCATAAAAATAACACTTGGTATTCGAGTCCGCGATGAGATTGCGTTGTGATAGAGTTGCGATTGCGTTTGCGATTATCAACTCAAACAAACAAATAAAAACATGCACAAGTAACACATAAAGGCACACACACACATAAAACAATATCCATAACCTGTAATTCGAGTTGCGATGCGATAGCGATGTGATAAGTGTTAAGTAGATTTGCGTTGAGTTATCTTTATCGCATTGTTACTCCACATAATACAACTAAATTAGCATAAATTCAAATATTGATTAACGAGTCGGGAAGTAAAAGTAATAATTTAGCAAGGAATGGCAGATTGAATTAGCGATCTTTTCTTCCTTTGACTTTGACTTTAACTTGTACTTTGACTTCAAAAAGTCGGGTTGTTACATCTCTCTAGTTAAGCTCCTACCGAAAGCATAACCTTTTATACATACATGGCACGAGTTAAAACCATTGACTCGTTATCCATACCTTGCGATGGTTATTTATTTCCAATTTGTGGCAATGCATGCTCATACATTATGCTTACCTATAAGCATAAACTTGACAAAACAAAACATTAAATACCGGGTTCAAATGGCGATCACCATTTGACACGCATGACTCATTTGTCCTTTTAACCATTCTTGCATACAAACATATTTGCATATTGTCTTTGACAGTAGTTTGCATACAAACATATTTGCATATTCACTTTTACAGTAGTTTGCATACAAACATATTTGTATATTGACTTTTATAGTAATTTGCATACAAACATATTTGCATATATATATATATATATATATATATATAGGCCAGTTAACGTACAAAATGGCTTAACGTACAAACTGTACGCAATTGTATTTTCAACGTGCGATTTAATTCTTCAACATGCGATTTTGGTATTTTTTTACACCATGTGAATTTTGTTTTTAAAAATAACGTGTGAATTCCCAATTTCAATTGTAACATGTGATTTCTTGGAAAATTGCTTTTTCTTGGAAACATGCGAATTATATTATTTTTAATATAACGTGCGGAATTAATATCGTGTACAGTTCGTACGTTAAGGTATTTTGTACGATACACTTTATATATATATATATATAGGGTGGGTTCTGGAGTGAACACTAGTATATTTGTGAACTGAGTGAACAAATCCTAGCCAATGAATTACATCATCAAATCGTAAAATATACTAGTGTATTTTCATCATCAAATCCTGATCAAATCATGTCCATTGATTTACACTTGTGTGTTGATAATCAAGAGCTAGGATTAGTTCACACAGTTCACTATCAATGGGTTGTAAGAACGCTAAAATGAGAACCACCTCCAGTTGTAAGAACCGTGAGAACTTTTTTATCCGGGGCGAGTTGGACCAAATTTTTTTTTCATAAACGTAGATGCATGTATTATAAACACATTTGTAAAAAAAATTAAAAAAAATGTCGGGTGTGTAGTTTTGAGCACCCAAAGTTTGCGTTTACGGGACCCGTAAATTTTATACGGCGTAGTTCTCACGGTTCTTACAACTGGAGGTGGTTCTCATTTTAGCGGTCCCCTATATATATATATATATATATATATATATGCAAATTTAAAACATAACTTGAATATTATCCGCTTTAAAGAATATTTACTTGTTTAACCCATTTGGTTCACGTCAGCAAGTGTTTATAACCAAAATTCATTTTTTTTACTTGTTTGACCCGTTTGGTTCGCGTCAGCAAGTGTTTATTTCAAAAAAAAATTGGTTTATCACCAAAAACTCATTTTTACATGCTCGACCCATTCGGTTTGCGTTTATCATCAAAAACTCATTTTCACGTGTTCGACCCATTTTGTTCGCGTCAGAAAGTCATATTTTGAAAATTTATTATTAAAAATTCATTATGTTAATCACCCAAATGTTATTACTTGCCATTTTCCTCATTTGACCCGTTATGACTCACGCCATTGGGTCATATTTCAAAACTCTTTGTTTAATAGTCAACATGCGGTTACATATAATTTCATCTATTTTGACCCACTACGGTTTACACCATAGGGTCTTCTTTCAAAACATCTTTGTTTATTCGCAAACATGCGGCTCAACATAATTTCATCTGGTTTGACCCATTATGCACGTTTAGTAGGCGGTGCGTTGGTGTTAGTAGCTGTAACTTGATGGTTTTGATTGGGTTGAGCAGGGACGGTGTTGAGAGGTGCGGCGGTAGTAGCGTAGTTCTTATTGTTGTTTCCCTTGTGCTTGCGATTCTGTTGTGAGGACTTTGAAACCTGAGATGATGCGGTGTCGATAGCGGGAGTAGCAGTGACCTGACTGAGGTTCTTGGTTGAGGTTTTGAAATACCCAGCTAAGACTCGTTTGTCGTTGATCTCAGCTGCGAGCTGGTAAGTCTCCTCAATGGTAGCAGGCTTAGCTACTTGAACAAAGTCAGCTACACAGTCGGGTAAAGCTCGAATATACTTCTTGATTGTCATATCAGGTGTTGCCACCTGGCTAGGACAGATAATACTGAGCTGCTTGAAGCGAGCGGTGAGACCAGCGTTGTCACCTCCATCTTGTTTGATATGCCAGAATTCATTTTCCAGCTTTTGCACCTCATGAGGAAGACATAACTCCTTCATCATAAGCTCTCTAAATTCTTCCCATGAAAGACCATAGGCTGAATCACTACCGTGCCTGTTGCGCTCAGCAGTCCACCAATCCAGAGCCCTGGACTGAAAAACTCCAGTAGCATTAACAGTACGCAGATTTTCTGGGCATCCACTTTGTCTGAAAGTGACTTCGATGGCGTCGAACCACTGGAACATAGTACTGGGTCCGTCTTCACCAGTGAAGTTAGCAGGACCACAAGATTTGAATTGCTTAAAGCTGAATGGAGTTTTCGGAGAGTCACTCTTTGATTCCACAGAAGAGTTGCACTTCACCTCATTGATCTCACTAACGATCTGAAGTATGACTTTAGCCATTTCTTTGGAGACCAGTGAAGCGATACGCTTGTCGGCATGGTTTCGGCGAGCTGCACGTGATGTATGCGAACCAAATGATGACATTGTCTGCAATATACATCGTCATATGATTTAGACGAGATTCGATTGTATTGGGTCTTGAAAATTTTAGCGTTTAACCAACATACTTACTATTATTATTACTCCATAAAGCACAGGAACACGTCGGCACATAACACATAGGTACGTAATCACGTAGGCACACAATCCACATAAGCACATAAGCACGTAGGAGCACATAATCCACGTAAGCACATATTTTGCACGTGTTCACCTACATATTTTGCACCTATTCACCTATCCTTCAAGTCCACATTAACGTGTTTGAGAGTTACGAGCGATTGCGTGTAGCGCGTGTGGGAGTTGATAGCGAGTAGCGTAAGCAGCGAATAGCGCTGCGAGTAGTATAGCGTACATCAGCAAGTACTGTAGCGTAATAGATTGTCTGCAATTTGTTAGCGTTTTGGATTACGAGAGTTGGGCGCGTTTAACGGAGAGAAAAAGCGAATACGCGTAGAAATCCCCAAAATTGAAACAATAAACATATAAACACATAAAACTGATAGCGATTGGGGGCTTAGAATCGAAACAGAGCGTGCCTTGGGTGTTAGGCATCGACTACCCAAAGTGATTCGACTATTCTCAACGGGTTTGAGTACACACAGATAACATCCCTTGTTACCCTGCTGTTGCTGCTGATTCTGTGGAGCTTGTGATTGCTGTTGTTGGTTCTAATTTGCAGGACATGAGTTTCTACAATCTTTGGCTCCATGACTAAGCTTGTTGCATCATTGACGATGATTGCGGTTGCACTGCCCGCTGTGGTGCAAGTTACATCGTTTGCACTTAGGGTGGTTTTCCCTGTATCCACCCTGGCCTTGACTACCAAAAGGTTGCTGACCAGGACTTTGGTTGTCATCGATCTTTCGCTGCTGTGCCTGGGATGAAACCGTAGTCGAACCCTTGCTAGAGGTTCCATCCCACTTTCTTTTGTTGTCACTGGGAATAGCAGAAGTAATAGTAGTAGCACCAATACGTCTAGGCAGCTTGTTCTGTTCCACTGCCTGGTCTGTGGGGCGATGAGCAAGATGAGTAACATCTTGAATAGTAGCAAGATTAGCAGTCATCACATGGCTTTGAATTTCTGGTACTAAGCCTTTGAGGTACAGCTCAATGCTCTTGATGAGAGGATCCACCATAGTTGGACACAAAATTGCCAGTTTGTTGGATCGTTTCGTGTACGCTTCTATCTCTGACCCCGTCATCTTCATGTTAAAGGACTCCACTTCCAGCTTGTGGATGGCATCAAAACTACTGTATTCACGTTTGATCAGTTCCTTAGAATCATTCCATGGGGTGGCATTAGCAGCCGCCAGCCCCAGCATCGTAACTTGCGCGTTCCACCAAGTTAACGCAGTGCCTTCGAGAGTATCAGTGGCATATTTCACCTTACAAGCCTCGGTCATTCACACACTCGAAGACCGATTCGAGTTCCTCGAACTAATGGAGGAGTCCAACAGCTCCTTCAGTGTCGCTGAAAGTAGTAGGACGACAGTCCATAAAAGTATTGTATGTGCATACAGGTGGCTGAGCGCGTTGACTTGTCGTGTGCGTTAGAGTAATCAAAATTAAGCACAAGTGTTGAGTTACGATAGTAGGATCTAAAGATCCTAGAGAAAGTGGTGATGGCAGGTTACACCTCCTGCCTGGGCAGCTGCGAGTGCTGCAGTAACTTGTTCAGTGATCGAAGCCGCCAACTGGGCTTGAGTTAGGTTAACGCGTCCACTCATGATCTTGACATCAAGGAGAACATGTGGATGAGAGGTTCGCGAATAGTGCGAAGAGAGTGAGCACACAAGTATTCTCAAGCAATAACATATAGTAGGTTCTGTAATCTGAGCATACCACGAGCAAAGTTCTATGCAATTCTATCAAGTAGGCAATAAGACATGTACCATATTACCTAGGATGTTGAGTCTTGCACGTGGAGCGAGGCGTCGTTGTGGATCGTTGAGCACTGTTCTGGTTATAGTCTGGTTTTAATAAAAACGTTTTCCCATTATTAGAACCGAGTTCTCTATAACCAATGGCTCTGATACCAATCTGTCACACCCCCAAAATCCACACGCGGAGTACCACCGCTTGGAGGCGTGACATGACCAGGATCAAGCCACCAATCATATTGAACATAAGTATATAGTAAAAGTCATTCATCAATACGATAGGTGTTTTCAAACCAAACATAAAACATGTGTGTAGCGGGAGCAATAATGTAAGACCCAACATAAGTTTAAGTACAAAATGTCATAATGTTTAACAACACATTCACGATCCATGTCCACAACGACCGTGCCTCCCGTGCAAGCTCCAAAAGTACCTAAAGTCCTGCAAGGCATGTAACAGAGAGTCAACAACTAGTTGAGCGAGTTCACAGTGGGTTGTTTAGTAATAATGTTCGTTTCATAAATCGTTTGTTTGTTTAGTAACCCATGTATCGTTATTAATTACATCGCGGCCCTCCAGGCATGTGTGCGAAGATTAGTGGGGGTTTCCCATATGTTCTCTAGACTAGTTATATTTGTATCGCGGCCCTCCAGGCATGTTTGCGAAGATTAAAGTATAGTTCGCGGCCATTCCAGGCATGTTTGCGAAGATTAAAGTATAGTTCGCGGCCATTCCAGGCATGTTTGCGAAGATTGTTCTAGTATCGCGGCCGATCCCGGCATGTGTGCGAAGAGAAGTATATGTATCACTAGTCTAGTAGTATCTACCATCGACCTTCCTCTCCCGAGGCCAATGGTACGTAATTCTGATAACTCTTAAGTATAAATAATCAATCAACCCATTCCCAACCCCGGGAATCCCATGCCTTGGTAGAAGTGTGAACTCACCTTGTTTTGCTCGGTATGCTAAAGGAATACACACGCTCACAGTTAATCAATCACGACCTATAGTACGCACGTATGTATAATCAGTTTCGAACTCGCAATGTTTCACATGTAATCTATGTCACAAAGTGTGTTTATGCATTTCTCATCAAGTATCACATAACAGTGGGTTCATGTTCACACGGTTATACTCCATACAAATAAGTTCTTGGTAATATCTAACATGGTTAATCAATTAACATGCTTGATGGTCTTAACAGACTTAACCAGGTTAATGTATTAAGCAAAGATAATAAGCTTTCAGAATTAACAAGCATAACATGAGTAATAACTAACAGAGTTAATACAGTTAACTGAGTTAATAAACTTAACTCAGTTAATAGGTTAACCATAGTTACCTGTTTAACAGAGTTAATGAGGTTAACTAGTTAACAGAACCAACAGGGCCGAAATCACTTGGGTCGAAATCCAAGCTTGGGCCGAAAACTCTTGGGTGACAAAATCCCCAATATTGTCGAAAACACCCAAAAATCAATACACAATATAATCGATTACAAACAACACTCATCGGATCTGTTTCAGCAATAAAAACAATTTCTCAAAATCTAAAGGCCCTAATGGCCGACAACAAGCAACCACCACCCAACCTCATTGGACCTCCAATATCATCAACCGATTGGACCTCCAACATCATCAACCGATTGGACCATTAATTATGAATTATCAACACTACCAAACATCATCATTTGAAATCGGCGGTTCACAATTCCCCACCCATTGACCACCGATTTGTCCCACCAATCACGATTTTAATAAACAACCCATGTTACTAACCATGAATCTTATCAAATCCAACCGACAATTCCATGAGGTGTTCTTTATTTTACAAAACAACAACATATATACAAACAATTAGCAAGTGAATCATGACTAACATATCCTGACAACACACACATGGGCCGCAACTAAAAGCATTCATCAATCAGACTTTTTAATCAATAACAAGTAATCGATTCTGTAATATACACACTAACCGAGATGAAAAGAACGATGGATTGAAGGCTAAGGGAAGCTTCGAGAGTTCCAGACTGCCGTCACACAGAAGAGGGGCGCTCTAGGGTTTCAAATTTGTTAACGTGTGACGAATGAGACAATTCCGTGTAATTTATATGCGTACAAGTGAACTGGGCCCTAATGGGCTTTGGTGAAACTGGGCTTCGGCGAAACAGCCTGTTTCGTCGAGATTGGTTATGGCGAGACATTTGTTTCATCAGTTGTTCAAGTCTTAACAGTTTGAGTTTACAGATTCAATTCAAACACAAAATCATGCAGCCATAATGCGTTCATTATAAAATAACGTGTACAGTTACAAATTAAACGAGTCAAACAGCTACACAGTCAAAGTCAACGTGCACTTAATGCGAAAGTGAAAGTCGGAAACTCGAGTTGTCACATTATCCCCAACTTGAAAGAAATTTCGTCCCGAAATTTAGCGTGCGGGTACTGAGGAAGCTAGGTAAGTTGTATCGT
Organism: Helianthus tuberosus; assembly: GCA_030545235.1. NCBI lineage: Eukaryota > Viridiplantae > Streptophyta > Magnoliopsida > Asterales > Asteraceae > Helianthus > Helianthus tuberosus. The sequence continues at coordinate 17,389 of JARYGA010009870.1, read as the reverse complement.
TTACTGGTTTTCCTGGGGTGTCACATCATCCCCCCGTTGAGTTGGAATTTCATCCCGAAATTCTGTAGTAGCTTCAGCCTCAGTAGTAGTAGCATTGTTTTCGAACAACTGGGGATATTTGAGTTCCATTTGGTCTTCTCGTTCCCAGGTATACTCTGGGCCGCGACGGGAGTTCCAACGAACTCGAACAAGAGGTATTCTGGTGTTCTTGAGGACCTTAACATCCCGGTCCGTGATTTCAACTGGTTCTTCGACGAAATGCAACCGTTCGTCGATAGTGAGCTCCTTCAAAGGAACTATGAAGGTCTCATCTGACTGACACTTCTTCAGATTCGACACATGAAAGACGTTGTGAACTGCACTGAGTTCAGCTGGTAAGTTCAGTCTGTAGGCCACTTTGCCTATTTTCTCTATGACTTCAAACGGTCCAACGTATCGTGGATTGAGTTTGCCCCTTTTGCCAAAACGAACAACACCCTTCCAGGGTGAAACTTTGAGTAGCGCTCGATCCCCAACCTGGAACTCGAGTAGTTTCCTGTCTTTATCGGCGTATACTTTCTGACGGTCACGAGCTGCCGCCATGCGTTGTCGTATTTGAGCAATCTTCTCAGTAGTATCAACTACCATTTCTGGACCAGTGATCTGACTGTCACCCACCTCTGCCCAACAAAGAGGTGATCGGCATTTACGCCCGTACAATACCTCAAATGGAGCAGCTTTAATGCTGGTGTGGTAGCTGTTATTGTACGAAAATTCCACAAGTGGCAGATGTTTTTCCCAGCCCTTGCCAAAGTCAATTACGCACGCCCGAAGCATGTCTTCTAGAGTTTGAATAGTGCGCTCAGACTGCCCATCGGTCTGAGGATGATAAGCTGTGCTCATGTCTAAACGAGAGCCAAAAGATTTGTGCATTGCCTGCCACAGTTCTGAAGTAAAACGTGCATCACGATCAGAGATAATAGAGGTGGGCACTCCGTGCCTCGAGACAACTTCCTTAAGGTATACGTCTGCTAGAGTGGAGAACTTATCCGTTTCCTTGATAGGCAAGAAGTGAGCAGACTTTGTGAGTCGATCCACGATCACCCAAATAGTATCATTTCCTCGCTGAGACCTAGGTAGGCCAGTAACAAAATCCATGGAAATTTGTTCCCATTTCCATTGTGGTATCTCAGGTTGTTGGAGTGGGCCTGAGGGTTTCTGATATTCCGCCTTGACTCTCGCACAAGTCAAACACTTGCTAACGTAAGTTGCTATGTGGGCCTTCATGCTAGGCCACCAATATGTAGTTCTGAGGTCGTGGTACATCTTATCCGAACTAGGATGTACTGAGTAGCGAGACTTATGAGCTTCTTCCATTACAAGCTCGCGTAAGTTGCCATAGTGTGGAACCCAAATGCGTCCTGTTACATAGTAGGCTCCGTCTGCCTTTTGTTCTAACCGTTTCCTTGAACCGCGTAGGGCTTCAGCCCTGACGTTTTCTGGTTTAAATGCTTTTACCAGAGCATCTCGTAACTGTGAAGGAAGACTAGACTGAATAGTGAGTTGCAACGCTCGTACACGCCTAGGTGTAGTATCCTTTCGACTGAGGGCGTCGGCCACCACATTGGCTTTGCCCGGATGGTACTTTATAGCACATTCGTAATCGTTCAGTAACTCGACCCATCGACGTTGTCGCATGTTCAATTCTTTCTGCTTGAAAATATGCTCAAGACTCCTGTTATCGGTGTAGATGGTGCACTTGGTGCCATATAGATAATGTCGCCATATCTTGAGCGCAAAAACAACAGCTCCAAGCTCTAAATCGTGCGTAGTGTAATTCCGTTCGTGAATCTTAAGTTGGCGTGAAGCATAAGCAATAACTTTATCCCGTTGCATCAACACACATCCAAGACCTTGGATAGATGCGTCGCAGTAGACTACAAAATCGTCCGTGCCTTCAGGCAATGAGAGGATAGGTGCGCTACAAAGTCTATCCTTTAAGTGCTGAAACGCTGTTTCCTGTGTATCACTCCAACGGTAAGCAATACCTTTCTGTGTCAGTAATGTAAGCGGCTGTGCAATCTTTGAGAAGTCTTTAATGAACCGTCTGTAATAACCCGCCAAACCCAAGAATTGGCGTATTTCTGTCGGTGTGCGAGGTGCAGGCCAGTTCTTGATCGAATCTACCTTGGATGGATCAACATGAATCCCATCCTTGTTTACCACGTGGCCTAGGAATTGGACTTCACGAAGCCAGAAGTCACATTTTGAAAACTTAGCGTACAGCTGTTCCGTTCGAAGGAGTTCCAAAATAAGTCGTAAATGCTGCTCGTGTTCCTCCCGATTCCTTGAATAAATCAGGATGTCGTCAATGAAAACAATAACAAACTTGTCAAGATAAGGTTTGCACACCCTGTTCATAAGATCCATGAAAACCGCAAGCGCGTTCGTTAGCCCGAATGGCATGACCAGAAACTCGTAATGACCGTAGCGAGTTCTGAATGCTGTTTTGGAGACGTCCTCATCCCGGACTCTCAGTTGATGGTAACCTGACCTCAGGTCAATCTTCGAGTAATAGCTCGACCCTTGCAACTGGTCGAATAAGTCGTCGATGCGTGGAAGTGGATAACGATTCTTTACGGTCACCTTGTTTAGTTCGCGGTAATCTATGCACATACGAAAGGTACCGTCTTTCTTCTTCACAAATAATACTGGAGCTCCCCAGGGCGAAGAACTAGGACGAATAAAACCCTTTTCCAAGAGTTCTTGCAATTGCTTAGACAGTTCTTCCAGTTCAGTTGGAGCTAAGCGATAAGGCGCTCGAGCTATAGGTGCTGCTCCTGGAGCTAGCTCGATCTGAAATTCGACTTGGCGATGGGGCGGTAGCCCAGGTAAATCTTTAGGGAACACTTTGAGGAAAATCACGTACTACTGGGATATCCTCTAACTTCTTCTCTTTGCTTAGGATCTATGTTTGCTGTTGGGATAACCAATCCATACCAATGACGATGTCAAAACTTTCACAACGTTGGGGTCATTCCTATCATCACCCTGACCATTCACGAACACTCGACCCCTGGCACCATTGCCGTCGTTATTACCCCTGTTGTTGTCCCTACTATTGTTCCCGTTTCCGTGGTTGTGGTTCTAATTCTGATTCTGGTTCAACTGTGGGCAGTGTCTCCTGAGGTGACCTTCAGCACCACACAGATAACATCCCTTGTTACCCTGCTGTTGCTGCTGATTCTGTGGAGCTTGTGATTGCTGTTGTTGGTTCTAATTTGCAGGACATGAGTTTCTACAATCTTTGGCTCCATGACTAAGCTTGTTGCATCATTGACGATGATTGCGGTTGCACTGCCCGCTGTGGTGCAAGTTACATCGTTTGCACTTAGGGTGGTTTTCCCTGTATCCACCCTGGCCTTGACTACCAAAAGGTTGCTGACCAGGACTTTGGTTGTCATCGATCTTTCGCTGATGTGCCTGGGATGAAACCGTAGTCGAACCCTTGCTAGAGGTTCCATCCCACTTTCTTTTGTTGTCACTGGGAATAGCAGAAGTAATAGTAGTAGCACCAATACGTCTAGGCAGCTTGTTCTGTTCCACTGCCTGGTCTGTGGGGCGATGAGCAAGATGAGTAACATCTTGAATAGTAGCAAGATTAGCAGTCATCACATGGCTTTGAATTTCTGGTACTAAGCCTTTGAGGTACAGCTCAATGCTCTTGATGAGAGGATCCACCATAGTTGGACACAAAATTGCCAGTTTGTTGGATCGTTTCGTGTACGCTTCTATCTCTGACCCCGTCATCTTCATGTTAAAGGACTCCACTTCCAGCTTGTGGATGGCATCAAAACTACTGTATTCACGTTTGATCAGTTCCTTAGAATCATTCCATGGGGTGGCATTAGCAGCCGCCAGCCCCAGCATCGTAACTTGCGCGTTCCACCAAGTTAACGCAGTGCCTTCGAGAGTATCAGTGGCATATTTCACCTTACAAGCCTCGGTCATTCACACACTCGAAGACCGATTCGAGTTCCTCGAACTAATGGAGGAGTCCAACAGCTCCTTCAGTGTCGCTGAAAGTAGTAGGACGACAGTCCATAAAAGTATTGTATGTGCATACAGGTGGCTGAGCGCGTTGACTTGTCGTGTGCGTTAGAGTAATCAAAATTAAGCACAAGTGTTGAGTTACGATAGTAGGATCTAAAGATCCTAGAGAAAGTGGTGATGGCAGGTTACACCTCCTGCCTGGGCAGCTGCGAGTGCTGCAGTAACTTGTTCAGTGATCGAAGCCGCCAACTGGGCTTGAGTTAGGTTAACGCGTCCACTCATGATCTTGACATCAAGGAGAACATGTGGATGAGAGGTTCGCGAATAGTGCGAAGAGAGTGAGCACACAAGTATTCTCAAGCAATAACATATAGTAGGTTCTGTAATCTGAGCATACCACGAGCAAAGTTCTATGCAATTCTATCAAGTAGGCAATAAGACATGTACCATATTACCTAGGATGTTGAGTCTTGCACGTGGAGCGAGGCGTCGTTGTGGATCGTTGAGCACTGTTCTGGTTATAGTCTGGTTTTAATAAAAACGTTTTCCCATTATTAGAACCGAGTTCTCTATAACCAATGGCTCTGATACCAATCTGTCACACCCCCAAAATCCACACGCGGAGTACCACCGCTTGGAGGCGTGACATGACCAGGATCAAGCCACCAATCATATTGAACATAAGTATATAGTAAAAGTCATTCATCAATACGATAGGTGTTTTCAAACCAAACATAAAACATGTGTGTAGCGGGAGCAATAATGTAAGACCCAACATAAGTTTAAGTACAAAATGTCATAATGTTTAACAACACATTCACGATCCATGTCCACAACGACCGTGCCTCCCGTGCAAGCTCCAAAAGTACCTAAAGTCCTGCAAGGCATGTAACAGAGAGTCAACAACTAGTTGAGCGAGTTCACAGTGGGTTGTTTAGTAATAATGTTCGTTTCATAAATCGTTTGTTTGTTTAGTAACCCATGTATCGTTATTAATTACATCGCGGCCCTCCAGGCATGTGTGCGAAGATTAGTGGGGGTTTCCCATATGTTCTCTAGACTAGTTATATTTGTATCGCGGCCCTCCAGGCATGTTTGCGAAGATTAAAGTATAGTTCGCGGCCATTCCAGGCATGTTTGCGAAGATTAAAGTATAGTTCGCGGCCATTCCAGGCATGTTTGCGAAGATTGTTCTAGTATCGCGGCCGATCCCGGCATGTGTGCGAAGAGAAGTATATGTATCACTAGTCTAGTAGTATCTACCATCGACCTTCCTCTCCCGAGGCCAATGGTACGTAATTCTGATAACTCTTAAGTATAAATAATCAATCAACCCATTCCCAACCCCGGGAATCCCATGCCTTGGTAGAAGTGTGAACTCACCTTGTTTTGCTCGGTATGCTAAAGGAATACACACGCTCACAGTTAATCAATCACGACCTATAGTACGCACGTATGTATAATCAGTTTCGAACTCGCAATGTTTCACATGTAATCTATGTCACAAAGTGTGTTTATGCATTTCTCATCAAGTATCACATAACAGTGGGTTCATGTTCACACGGTTATACTCCATACAAATAAGTTCTTGGTAATATCTAACATGGTTAATCAATTAACATGCTTGATGGTCTTAACAGACTTAACCAGGTTAATGTATTAAGCAAAGATAATAAGCTTTCAGAATTAACAAGCATAACATGAGTAATAACTAACAGAGTTAATACAGTTAACTGAGTTAATAAACTTAACTCAGTTAATAGGTTAACCATAGTTACCTGTTTAACAGAGTTAATGAGGTTAACTAGTTAACAGAACCAACAGGGCCGAAATCACTTGGGTCGAAATCCAAGCTTGGGCCGAAAACTCTTGGGTGACAAAATCCCCAATATTGTCGAAAACACCCAAAAATCAATACACAATATAATCGATTACAAACAACACTCATCGGATCTGTTTCAGCAATAAAAACAATTTCTCAAAATCTAAAGGCCCTAATGGCCGACAACAAGCAACCACCACCCAACCTCATTGGACCTCCAATATCATCAACCGATTGGACCTCCAACATCATCAACCGATTGGACCATTAATTATGAATTATCAACACTACCAAACATCATCATTTGAAATCGGCGGTTCACAATTCCCCACCCATTGACCACCGATTTGTCCCACCAATCACGATTTTAATAAACAACCCATGTTACTAACCATGAATCTTATCAAATCCAACCGACAATTCCATGAGGTGTTCTTTATTTTACAAAACAACAACATATATACAAACAATTAGCAAGTGAATCATGACTAACATATCCTGACAACACACACATGGGCCGCAACTAAAAGCATTCATCAATCAGACTTTTTAATCAATAACAAGTAATCGATTCTGTAATATACACACTAACCGAGATGAAAAGAACGATGGATTGAAGGCTAAGGGAAGCTTCGAGAGTTCCAGACTGCCGTCACACAGAAGAGGGGCGCTCTAGGGTTTCAAATTTGTTAACGTGTGACGAATGAGACAATTCCGTGTAATTTATATGCGTACAAGTGAACTGGGCCCTAATGGGCTTTGGTGAAACTGGGCTTCGGCGAAACAGCCTGTTTCGTCGAGATTGGTTATGGCGAGACATTTGTTTCATCAGTTGTTCAAGTCTTAACAGTTTGAGTTTACAGATTCAATTCAAACACAAAATCATGCAGCCATAATGCGTTCATTATAAAATAACGTGTACAGTTACAAATTAAACGAGTCAAACAGCTACACAGTCAAAGTCAACGTGCACTTAATGCGAAAGTGAAAGTCGGAAACTCGAGTTGTCACACCTAACTTAACAACTTGCCCCAAGACGCTCCTTTACCAAATGGATTTAAGAGTTCCAATAGATAGAGAGGGAGATTTCCGTTGAGATGCAGATGTCACCCCTAACTCAACGGACATCCTCGTGCAGAGAGTAAAATGCACGTAGAGTGAGTGATTTTATCGAGAGTTTTTGGTTTTCACACCTAATCTCGGTCAAATCACTCGATTGTGTTATGCGAGTGTTTTCGAAAACTTGTATATTATGTTAGCCTTAGGAAAGGAAAGTATGTGTTTTCAACTTTAGGAAAAGTTGTCTTCGTGCGAAGATGTAGTATACGATGTTCGCACAAAGATGTAGTTTTCGCGAGTTCAAACGAGGGTACAAAAGTGGGCTCATGCAAAACCCCTACTGGGTCCGCACAGAGCTGGTCTGTTGGTACTTAGACTATAGACTAGGTCAATCCTGAGACTCGACCTAGTTCCCTATAGTTATGGCTCTGATACCAATCTGTCACACCCCAACCGATGGCGGAATCATCGAGGCGTGGCACTGAGCGAAACAGATTGTTCAAGAGAATCCACAACAACTATTAAATTACCAAATCTTTAATGTTAATATCCCATACTACTAACAGATAAAGTAAAAATAGTCATTACAGATATAAGTCTCAAAAACAAGTCTATTCCGACAACTCAGATTTATTTAACGTGTTTCTAGACTCCCTAGCTTGTTTTCCAGCAATCATAGCATCCTATCAACCTGTCATATACGTTAAAATAAAGTCAATACATAAAAATGTAAAGGTGAGTACACAAGTTTGCATAGCATATAGTAGAAAAAGCGTTTACGCATAACCAGCATGTATAACGTAACGGGCGAAGCAAGTAACTGTCAAACTATGTTCACACTTAACCACGAGACTGCGTTTTGAGTATGCGCGACACACGTTCCACGAACATGTGAAGTAAAATAAAGTGATCCCTAGCAACCCCGTCCACGACAGGTGCTGAGTCCAAACTATAGTATTATCGTTGCTAGAGGCGGTACCGTGTAACACTGTCTAGGCATAGTAACAAGCATTCATAGTTCACGTATAACATGCGGGAGCGGTTAGTCTTAAAAGTGTTTGCGTTGGGTGTTGTTGTGTTTTGATAGAGAACGTATGTAACACCCAAAAGTGCGTTAAAAGAAAATGGGTTCGAGTATACTCACAGTGCGTTCGTAGTTGCTAACACACATTGTATTGGATTGAAGGGAGCGTTGAGTTAGCCTGAGTATAGATCAGTAGCGTAAGTGTTGAACAGCGTGTAACAGAGTGTCAGATGGTGAACGGGACGAATGGGGATAACCCATCCGATCGGATGGTCATCCGAACGGATGACCATTCGAACGGTTGTCCATTCGAATGAGTGTGTTTGCTTGTAAATCGTTTTGAAATTTGAAGTTTTCGTTGTAGCGTTTAAACATGATAAAGTATTGATGTCCAGTCATCCGGTCGGATGGTCATCCGGACGGATGGCCATTCGATCGGATGGCTATTCGTTCGAGAATTTGTAGTTTGAAGTTTTTTGTAAAATTTTTCTGAGTAAAAGTTTGAAGTGTTAACAGAGACGGCGTGATGACGTGTCAAACAATGGAAACATACCAAGGTCCAGCTCGTTCGATCGGATGGGAACCACCCTATTCGATCGTACTTACTGTTCTTTTGATGAAGTTTCATGTTCAACCCGTGAATCGGTCATTTCTTCGGTGGAAATCCGTTTTCAAACCGGCTCTCAACTAGGAATTGAGGAGAGAGTCTGAATGAGTCAAGATTCCATCCATTTTGCATAGAAAGTTGAAGAAAAGTTGAAGGAAAGATGTAATCACTTGGAAAGTGTTAAAATCTTGTAAAACTTAGTTGAAAAGTAGTAGAAATCTCCTAGATCCGAACCAATCTTGATGAGTTGGTGCTCTTCATTGAGTTGCATAAGCAAAGTGAGTGAAGAACACCTTCCAGAGGTCCAAATCAGTGATTTCATGGAAAAAGTTGAAGTGTTTGATGAAGAAGATGATGTAGAAGGGTTTGGTGATGATGATTGTACAAGATTCATGGAGAAATACTTACAAAATAGCCTTGAATCGAGAGAAAGAGTGCCTGAGAGTGACTTGGGAGAGTTTGGTCGAATGGAGCTGTCACATCAATGAACAGTAGCGTGTACGGCGGGTATTTATAGTGTGAGAGAGGAGAGTAAGGCGGTGGAGAAGGGGGGTGTCGGATGGCCAGTCGATCGGATGGCCATCCGGTCGGATGGCCATCCGGTCGGATGGCCATCCGGTCGGATGGTCATCCGGTCGGATGTCCATTCGACCGAGTGTCCATTCAATCAGCCGAGTTGCGTCTTGTTGGTTTCCGACTTTCGTTTCGTGTGTTAAGCGCTGCGTTGCGTTTAAGCGAGTTGCGAGTAAGCGTTGAGCGTGTAAGCGTTGCGTTGATAACCACAATATATTTATACACATAATCTAACACATAAAACTAAAATGCATAAAAGTAAATCCGTGTTTCGAGTCTGTGTTTAGTTTGCGTTGCGATAGAGTTGTGATTGTGTTTGCGAATACCATCCAAAACATATATGAAACACACACAGGTTAGGCACATAAGATCACACACACATATTACTAATATCAATAACTGCGTTTCGAGTTTGCGTTGCGTTAGCGTTGAGATAGCGTTTAGTCTAAGTGAAGTAACAATGCGATAAAGTGCGTTTAAATAGTGTGCGTTGTAAAATAGCGTTTAAAATGCGTTTGAAAACATAGTTTAAAATAGTTAACCAATACATAGATTAACGCCACGGGTTAAACTATTATCGAATCTCAGAGTACAAGCAATTAAGCAAGAATTGACAGATACAAGTAATGACCCGAAAGTCTGGTTGTTACATACCATGTCATTGCGAGCTTCATACTAGAACTTGTATCCATTTGACTCGTTCATTTCCAAGCTCCTACCTAGCTTGTCAGAGTCAACATACCACACACAAGATTTTTAGATTAGTCAACCATTAACATAACCAACACACCTTATGGATTCACACACACTTATTCATAAAAGCATGCTATATATTCAACAACTAGTTTTATCCCATAATTATTTCCATTCAGTAACCGTTTGACCCATTAATGAAGGTACTTATATAAACTAGTTAATAAGTGATTTTAAACACTTCAAGCATGTTACAAAAAGTGTTATTTGTCCATAACAATCAATACTTCATGCTTAAATCAAGTATATACAATCTCATGCATTTTCTTGAGTAATAATAACATTATTAATGTGCAGCGATTTTCTATACAGCTGTTGTAATTGACCATTATGATCCATTCAAAGTCTGAACTAGATTAACATGTTCAAAGATGGATCGTATAAGACCCAAATACCTTCTCAAGCATATAAGATACACATTCTAACGAATTTTCTATGATTTTATATGATATTTATAAAATCGGTACAACAACTATATTTTCATTTTCAAACAGCTTTCAAAACTTCTGCACAACTGTTTTAATTCACCTTTTTGACCCATTTAACAACTATATTTACTTCTTATGATTGAAAACAGTAAAAATTTACTCCATAAGCTTTCCGAAAAGGTATAGAACAGCCAAATCAGATAAACGATTGATTTTATGTGATTTTTTTAAGATTAGTCAAAATCCGTATAAAAAGCTACGGAAATCATGTTTAGGCCATTTTCAAGTTCGACCCAAACCATAAAATGCAACCCCTTTCTATGGCTAAGACTTTTATTAAACTCTTGGAAATGATTAGAAACCTATAACATAATGATTATAGGTTAAGAGATGTCAACAACACCATCAATCTCAAGAAATCATCATATGAACCCTAATTTTTTTACCATCTTCTCAACTTACACTTAGGCATTTCATCATACACCTTAAGTGCATAGAGCTCTAGCTTCTCATTTAGTTAGATTTATTAAGCTTCTACACCCAATTTTTCATAACATTATGAGCATGCTTTCACTAGAGTTAATTCATTCATAAACACATGTCAACCAAGATTATCACTCTTGACTAATTTACATAATATTATTTGGGGTTCTTCATTCTATGATAAAAACCCATTTCATAATACACTTGAATGATCATATAAACAAGTGATGGAGCAAAATTTCATACAATTATCAATTAAGACTATCATAGTTGCTCCTACATACATCTAATAACTTCTTAAAGATAAGCACCCCTTTAAGACCTTCTAATTTCACGAATTCCTCCAGCTAGAGAATTTAATAAATCATGAAATTGAAACCTACTTTGTGTTAGGATGAAGTATTACATGTGGGTGTTTTGTGTGTTAATTTTTCTTTTAATAAAAGAGTAAATTACAAAAATCGTCCTTTATGTTGACTTTATATTGCAAAGTGTGTCCTTTATCTTCAAAAATTACAAAAACCGTACCTGATGTATGCAAACCCTTGCAAATTATGTCCTTTAGCCCTAACTCAATTATTTTTTATGGTTAAATCTGACCTAGTGGACCCCATATAAGGGTATTTTGGTCATTTTACTTTAATTAATAAAATAAACTATTATAAAAAATCATAAATAAAAGAATTTTGTTTATATATTAGTTATAGGTATCCAAACACGCACATACATTCCCTCTATCTCTCCACTCTTTCTCACTCTAACCACCCACCACCACAACCACCTGACCACCACCCACCTGATGCCGCCACCACCATCCACCACCCACCTCTTCCACCGCACGACGACCACCGCCGCCACCACCACCACGAAACGCATAAAACACATGAAAATTAAACCGAATCAAATGCATCAGCCAAGCGTCGCCAACACCAGTACGAATTAAGTGAAGACGATCAAATGCAAACGAGTATACATAGACATAACGATATTAATGATCATAACAAAATTCATAGTTATAGATCAAACAGTAAGCAATTGACCCTTTAAACAAATTTAAAAAAAAAATATGATTCTTTCAAAAACGGAGCTGAAATTTAGGGATTTTAGTCTGTAAAATTTAACAAAATAACCATCTTTGCAGACTAATCATTCATTATTTTGATCCATTATTCATGCCAATCTACCCCACATCTTTGTAATAATTAAGGATTCTAAAATTTATTTTGATCCATTGTTCATACCAATCTATTATAATCTTCTTCAAACTCTAAATTTGCTTAAGCTTTGAATGTACTTTAAACCTAATTTCATAAACTCGATAACAAATAAGAGATTTTAGTTTGTAAAATTAGAGATAACTAATACGAACTTGACTACAAATTAAGGATTTTAATCTGTAAAAAAAGTTTTATGATCTTGATTTGTGCAGCAGTACCTGGAATCGATGAGAAGCAAAGGGTGTAGAGGAGGTGAAGATACAGTACAGAGGCGTACGGTTTAATTTTCATGTGTTTTGTGTGTTTCGCAGTGGTGGTGGTGGTGGTCGTGCGGTGGGAGAGGTGGGTGGTGGTGGTGGCGGCGACAGGTGGGTGCTGGTCAAAGTGGTGGTGCTGCGGTGGTGGTAAGAGGATTTTTAGGGGTTTTAGGTTGTGTGGGATGGATGGTGCGGTGGTAGGTTGTCGTGGTGGGTACGTATTGGTGGCTGATGGTGGAGGTTGAAAGAGATACTAGTGGCTGGGGTGGTGCTGCTTGGTGGTTGTAAGATAAAGAGTTGCAAGGAAAGGGATAAGGTCTGTGTGTGTGTTTTAGATATACATAAATAAGTTTTTAAATTATTAATTTTATGTTTTTTTTTTATTTTAGTAAATAAATAAATGTGGTAATAGGTAAAAAAAGACTAAGTTGCCCTCATATGGGGTCCACTTGATTGGATTTAACCATAAAAATTAACTGAGTTAGGTTTAAAGGACGTAACGTGTAAGGGTTTGCAAACATCGACTACGGTTTTTGTACTTTTGAAGACAAAGGACACAATTTGCAATCTGGTGTAAACATAAAGGACGATTTTTGTAATTTACTCTTAATAAAAAACTAGTTTTCCAATTTTTATGTTTTAGTCCCTCATGTAAGATTTTGTTATAAAAGGGCCACCATTTATTGATTCAATATTTAACAACATATTATCAACTAGGTTAATTGTTCCTAGTTATTAATATTAATGTATAAAGTTAAAGATGTTACAAATTTTAAGTCACCCTATACATCTATATATATATATATATATATATAGAGTGGGGATCCTACGGAAAGTGTGTTTTTCCTAAAAAGTGTAAAAAGTCATAAAACACAATAATTTCAGGGATAAAACACACCTAAAACTCACAAATAATAGAATGAATATTACTAAAACACCATATTCAAACTCTAATAGTCCATAAAAACTTCAAACACACCATCGTAGAACTATGAATATAAAACACACAATGCTAAACAACATAAAACACAATAATATTTGTCATTACACAATCAGAGCCTTAACATCTAAAACACAACAGAAAACCCACATACATGATGTTTTAGTAATCTTTATCATATTATTTGTGGGTTTTTGGTGTGTTTTATGGTTGACATTATGGTGTTTTATGACTTTTTACACTTTTTAGGAAATTTGGACTTTCTGGCCAACTCCCATCCTATATATATATATGTATAAATTTAACATTTTTGGGGTGTTACAAGTTTACCCTCCTTAAAGAGGTTTCAAACCCGAAACCTTTCTTACGTGATCGAGTTGTTTGTTATTAAGACGTTCAAACTTTCGGTCAAAGATTGTTATCGGCCTCGCCTGAGCGCCTTTCACGTGTAAGGCCTCATGGGCCATTATTTTCATCTTGTACTTTTTCTTTTATTATCAACTAGATAGAGTTACTATTCAGCCACCCGGTCATATGAGTCTGTCAACATACTTATCCCACGCTAACCTATAAGGACAAACGCATTTAGCAAGTTTTAACGTAATTTTGACCTTAACCGGTCTTGCCGGTTAGACTTACTAGTTACCAGTTACTTATACCCCCATCATTCGGGTATACCCACATTGCCTTCCCAAAGCTTTACAGACGTTTATGACCCCAATCTTGTAGATCGTGTTACAATGTGATCATTTCTCATGTTATTATTATTAATTTTTTTTATTGCATCACGTCATGTTTAAGTTGATATCAACTTTTCATTTTCTAAATTATCATCTTGCACCTATTGGTGCCAAGACCTGTTTCTTTTAATATTTAACCATTTCCCAATCCATCCCATATTATTTATGTTTGTTAGAACATTGTTTCTAACTAAAACCAAATTTTAGTTCATTGTTTTCTCTTTAACTTGTGTCAATTACTCGGATCAAGAAATTGACAACCAAAAATTTCATCTTTATCGATCTCATTTTACACGGGGAATCGTAACCGGTTCCCAAGCTTTTTCCCAAGTGACCCGTAAGCCCTTTTTACCTCGCTTCATAGTAATTTCGACAATTTTCTTGTTTTAAATGAAGTGGGATTTTTAAACAATAATATATTATAAGTAAAGCTATTTGAGAGAAGGAAAATTGGTGTAGTTTCAAATGTAGTTTCAAGGTCAGTCTCAGTTCAGCTTCTGTATGAGGTGTTTTGTTCTTATTTGCTCGTCTTTACATGTACTACTGATTTTTCCGTTACTGAGCAACTTTTTGGCTCAGCTGTAGTTTTCTTTTTGTGTTTTTCTGCTGCATTTACAGATAATCCAGGATATTTGGGGAATCAGTGAGGAGCATTAAAAGAAGTTGGAGCAGTTTTTTTCTGTAATTTAATAAAATGTGATCAAGACCTTTTCCTTTCAACGTTATGGATTGGTTTTAGTTTTGATATCTGTATGAGTGACACGTCAGTCCAAGCCGGGTTGAGGTGTTACAGGGTACATCATATATGGTTTTCCTGCCCAATACCTTAACCCGAACCCGACCTAGGTATTGCCAATACCCGATGATATCCGTACCCAGGTATATACCCAAACCCAGGTATTAAAAACCCGGTTATGTGCACTTGTAGTGTAAATAGAAGAGCTTTCCCACCTACTCACCTAGTGGAAAAGCCTTTCGACCCATTAATAGTGCCACCGGCCCAAAATGGATGGTGCAAGTGTGCAACAGGTTTGCCACTGGTCACTTAACCCAGTCTTTCATTAAGCCCAACTACTAAACCTATCCATTTGTCAAATGGCAAAATAAAGCATATGGTTTGCATGGTCTTAATATATAAGTATAGAACAATTACATTACTATTCAGTTTGCGAAATCAAGCAAATTCAAACCCGTTTAAACCGAACCAAGTTAAATATTTGGTTTTTGATTGAGATGAATTGGGTTTTCAGTTATCGGTTTCAAAAATCTAATTTTGGTTCAAACCGAATATCAAATAATAGTTATTTAATCTTTGTCACTTAGCCCAATCCAAAAGTTTAGCCCAATTTTAGTTTGCCCAACCAATCCAATAACAAATAATGGGTAAAAAGTGTGTTTTGTGTGTATGTCTTCCTAGATATTTAGTGTGGTTCGGTTTAATATTTCGACCAAAAAGAACTTGAAAGTGATTAAAGTGATAACAAAACTGATTGAACAACCCTAAATAAGACTAATTACATGAATAGTTAATGTGGTTTACCTACACTTCTAAAATGTTGTATGTATTGGTTATCTAGTTTTAATTTGTAATAATTTGGGTTTGAACACTAGCTTCTATTAACAAATATGTTAGGTTTATAAAAACCCTTGTGTATAGAAACTATTTATCTACTCTGATCGATTTACACCATAATCCTGATTACAAAAAAAAAATCATAACCTTGATTTGTTAAATAGTTTACTAAAAGAATAAAATAGTCATCTACCTAAACTTGATATATTTTTTTACTAAGGTTTTGTTACAAGCTAAACTTGTTACAAACCTAAATGGCGTCGTTAAGCATGTAGCTATGGCGATACCGATAATTCATGAAATAAAAAAATAGAATATTAGCACTATTTATAAGGGTGGAGGGAGTGGTCGGGGGGAGTGCTTCGGGGAGGGGGGTTTACTGATTGGGGAACCATTGCCGGTGTTGGAGCGGTGA
This sequence comes from Helianthus tuberosus, assembly GCA_030545235.1. Taxonomy (NCBI): domain Eukaryota; kingdom Viridiplantae; phylum Streptophyta; class Magnoliopsida; order Asterales; family Asteraceae; genus Helianthus; species Helianthus tuberosus. The sequence continues at coordinate 1,466 of JARYGA010009870.1, read as the reverse complement.
TCGGGGAGAGGGAATAGCGGTGAGTAGGGGTGCAAACGAGTCGAGCCCGACCTCGACCAGGCTCGAGCTCGAGCTCGTTTAACATATGAAAGCTCGAGCTCGGCTCGATTCGAGCTTTATTTCTAAAGCTCGAGCTCGGCTCGAAGGTAATTTTTCAAGCTCGAGCTCGGCTCGGGCTCGACTCGTTTAGTATTTATTTATTAATTAATTTATATTAATTATAATTATTATTATACATATAATTATTATTATAGTAATTGTATACTAATAATAGATAAACAGAATGAACAGTATATTTCTTTTTATGGTTTTCTTATATGTGTTATTTAGTTGTTTTTTACATGTGTTATGTGGTTCTTTTGTATAGCTTAGACCGTGGGGTATGGTGGGGCGTGAGTTGAGGGCATGGTGCGACACGTGGAGTATTTAGTAGAATAAATTTCCATAAACCCCCTAGGACTATGTTTACCCTCTAGGACTATGTTTAGCAAATCCTTTTATGGAATCTAACTTTTTGTAAGGTATTTTAATTATATGTTTTAGAAAACTAATAACTTTTATATTTTTTATAATTTTTATATATTATTTTTTCTTAGATGTATAAATCTTTAAATTAGATAAGATATGTAAGTTAAAGTTTTTAAGAAAATATTATTTATACACCATTAAAACTACTTGTTACACCACTAATGAGAGATGGTATTTTGGTGGTGTAAATGTGTATATATCATATTATATCTATTTTTCTTAAGCATTTAATAATTCATAACTACATTTTTTTTTTGAAAGGTGAACTTCATAATGGTGACCATTGTCACACCCGCAAATCGCGGGCCCTCGCCAAGATTAAGGCCCAGATAGCAAGGCCAGCGCTGGGTTTACCAACCTTGGGTCGAAGGCTTTCCCCCGGAAACCGTACTGCCTCTACACAAGTTGCCTCGCTAGAGTAACAGCCGGATTAAAACCGGGGTGACGCTCAGGATCAAACCCTCCTCGGTGGGTTTTTCACCATCATTGCGCACGGGTGTCCTCCCCCCTAAAGCCACAAGTGGGAGTCGAACCGGTGACCTCCCAAAGGAGGGCCGGCCAAACTAAACCCAATGGGAATACCCACTGGGCCACAGGAGGAGGACTTATATGTAACTAATAACCCAACATTGTTTTATTCCAATCAAAATATAAGGTGTACAAGAAACCATATCTACCTAAAAATACATAATTTAATATAAATATTTTCAAATTTCTTTTCCAGTTTTGCCCTTACTCTTCTCCCAAGCTGTCAAGAAGTCTAATATTTAACAGCTCATTACTTAATTTTTTTTTTGGGAAATTTTGACTAATAATAACCACATTAAATACTCACCCTACCAAAAATCAAAAATAAAATAAAAAATTATTTTTCACCTAAATCTCCAAATTAAAGTGTTTGTTGTTGAATGTTGAGTCTTCTCCTTTTAAAAGAGTTT